>CAXIVR010000001.1:76282708-76360208 GCA_964035755.1 Teleogryllus oceanicus | reverse complement strand
AATAATTACTTCTAATTAATTATGGTAATTAATATTATTACTATAATAGTATTACACCATAAGTTAGGGAAACTAGTTATAACTCATGGCACGAAAACAGCCAGCGGGAATACATATGCACTCGATATAATTGAAGGTCTTTGCAATGTATTTCGCTCTGCCACTACGTAATTGATTACTTGCACAAAAGCTAAGGAGATGAGTAAATTGAATGTTACGTAACTCTTTCTCTCGTGACAATGTCCCAAGCCTTCATTCGGCATTGAACACGGAGTAGTTCGCCTTGAACGTAGTCATTTTGTCGTAATGTCATTACCTTTTAGATTAAGGGTCTTCTTTTATGCCACGTCTCCCTATAGATCAGGAGTTTGTTGTCGTTAGTAACCGGAGTTTCCATATGGTCACCCATTCAGAGACTCTCGGTGTCCCGAGCTGCTTAACTTCCGTGACTTCACTGAACGTGATTAAGCAGTTCGGATATCGACGCCGTCTAACGCTCTTGAAAACATTCTCTCTCAGCTAACACCTCTGAAAACATTCCCCCAAGGTTTTCAAACATCTTTCCAGTACGTTAAAGACGTTAAATACTACCTGCTGAGTACGATTGGTCTATTTATTTAAATTTGTTGCATTTTCGCAACTGCGTCTCTTTCTCATCAGCGCATCCTCCGTTAAATTTTGTATTTTGTCGTGTAAAGTCAAGTCAGTCATTCCGTTTTGTCCTTCGCCCAGGGGCTCGGCGCCGTTAATAACCAAGGTTCCCAGACTGTCACCCATCCAGGAATCCGTGGTGTCTCGGGTTGATAAAGTTCTGTGACTTCACGGAGCGTAGTTAAGCAATTTTGCTAACGACACCGGCATGGATACATCCACTTGTGTATCAGCAGGTATCTGTTTCGATGCGAACACGTTCAAAAGGTCTCAACACAACATTAAGGCAACATACACAACGCTACTCGTAGTTCTATATAACACTGACGAGCATTTTTTCCTCGACTAACTGCGATATCCACATATGATCGCTGTTCCAGTTGACTTACATCTATCATATAGCACCGCCTCTAGCATATTATCTTTTGCGTATCAACTAGCCATCATTATACGTAGATGCGATTCGGCGGTGTCATCTCGTAGAGTGTCAAATGGATATGGAGCTACCAACTAATATACTCAACCAACCACATTAGTTTCCTTCGGAAGGTATAATATAAATATCATGACATATGGAATAATGTTTATTATTATTATTATTATTATTATTATTATTATTATTATTATTATTATTATTATTGTGTATTGGTATTGAGGAGCACTACAACTTGTAAGATCATTTAGACTTTAGAGTGAAGATCTATTGAAAAGTTGATAGTAGTGATCAATAATGACGGAGAAATGGTGGAATGAGAGGCAGAGGAAACAAAATATCCCAGAAAAAACTGCCGAGGGATATTTTTTCAAGCATAAAATCCACATGGATTTGCCAGAGATCGAACGCAGCCCTTGTAGAGTAGTAGATTTAGAACTGCAAGTAATTCATAAAATTTGAGCATGACATTTCTTTTATTTTCTCGCATACATCTTACGTAGTATAGAAAAAGTTATGTAATGCTGCGGCACAAAACGGCGAATTTTCGGCGCAAAAACTCGTGTTGTAGATCTCTGGCACCGAAAAAGTGGATAATTCTTTTCCTTATATGTTGTAAATTATTTCCTCTAATACGTTTCATAGTCAGAATCCACGTTTTGTAGTTACTTGATCCCGAAAAATTGGTATACTACAAAACATCTGTCCGTCCGTCAATCACATCTCGTCGATCGATGTGCTAATGTCGCAGGTCCTTGAATTTGTGTCGCATATTTCGGTTTTCGGGGTTCTTTTCTTGACGCTTTAACGACATTTTTAAAATTTTCGAAAAAATGGCTCAACTTTTTTCTTTAATTTTTTTTAGATATTTTAATTTTGAATTTCGTTGAATTTCTAAATTTTCCAAAATTATTCTTAATTAAACCTATTTCTTAAAATTAGATCTTTGAATGAGGTCATATACAGTTTTTTCAAAATATGCGTAGTCTTCGCGTAATTTTGAGTGAAATAAAGGTAATTTAAAAAAGAGAATTATTTAAAAAACAGGTCAAAAGTTTTTGAAAAGATAGAGCTGCATGCAATGGATAAACTTGGCACAAACGTTATTCTTTATGTAATTTTTCAATTTTTCACAAATTACTTAATCAACTAATATTATAATATTACGTAACCGTACAAATAATGAATGTGCTGTTTACTACCACTAGTTTACTTTATTTTTAAATTATTCTATTTCAATGCTTCCACAAGTATATTGGAATTTTCATAATTTTTTCACTAAGTTATTATTCACGAAGGATTCGTAATAAGCAAGTTTGTAGGGTTTTATTTTACGAACTTCGTTTTATCATATTACATATTGTAGTTCTATTATTGATAACTACAGGTGAAATTCTTCGGTAGTTATCTTCCCCATTTGCATGTCGCTGCATCAGTATAAATATCAAATCCATTTGGGAAGGCTGCGAGTCCTTGATACTCGCTGCGATATGTCCCCTTTGCAAATACTGTATTTATGATGCAAAATTAGTCTTTCGTAGATAAAATCTATCACTTTCTTAAATACTGACGTTTCAGTTTTTGTTTAACCATCTTCAGTTCTATAACAATACACTTATATTTCTTAACCATTCCTAAAACTACACACAATTTTGACATAGCAATATAAATTAAACTCGTTATGAATTTCATGGGAACATTCTTTCCCGTGAAAGCAATGAAAATCGCAATCTTAATTGATCATCAACCAACAATATTTTTAATCATTATAAAAATCTCTTTAAGAGATGAAAAAGTTCTCTAATGAACCGATGGGTACTGTAAAAGTTGTCATAACCATCCGAAAACACGAAACAACTATCATAATACATTAGACGCAATATCTTCAACTATTTCATTGCATCTTTCAATAATTTACAGAATTAATATATATTCAAAACTTATTTTTGGGGGATTTTCAAACTTCTACTAAAAAATGGGGGCGTCCTTTTTACGTTTTTCGAAATCTGTTTTTTATTTTAATTCAAAAAAGATTTCCAGACCAAAATTATTCTCTGAAAATACATTGGCATCTTCAGTATTGTAATCTTGTAATCTACTGCCACAACTTAAAAATGTTGGTTGCACATTTCATCACCTCGAACCTCAGTTTGTTAACTCGTCGAGTGGAAATATTTCGTATCCAGGATTTACACAATCCGAAATATTGAGTCATTTATAATTCATTTCCAATTTATAAAGCGAGGATTATATAAAACGCAGTAAAACGTATTGATCTCGTACTAATACTTTGAATATTTCGGCACTCATGAAAATTAACGCATCGGTCTGCGAAAATATATCATTCCGGTCATAATCTAGCTAAGTCGGATTCAGACGCTGTCTGAAGGATAATTTTAGCTGCCGACTGCTCTAATCAGTAGATTTTCGTGGTTTTCTCGATCAATTCCAGGTGAATACTAGGCGAATGCCGAAACGGTACCTTAATAAATAGGCTCCGAAATGCCTTGCGTTCGAGCAATAGGATGGAGGGATGACTGGAAAGTCGCGGGCTTGATATCGGTCAAATGCCGATAATTACCAGCATTTAATTTGCTTGGTATGAGGAATTTGAAGCTCCGACCGGGTTCGAATTGGAGGGTAAACATCTCTAAAATGTGGCTTTTTTTTGTGGTTTCCCTTATCTTTAACACAGGAATGCCTTAGTAAAACCGTGTATTATTCGCGCACGTTTCCTTGAGCCCTCGCTTCGTTAGTTGCGAGAGGAGTGGGGAGTGTAGTTATTTTCACAAAATGAAATTGATATTAAATTTGTAGTTCGTTTTTCGAAGCAAAATAGTTTCTATTACACGAGAGCGAACATTTCTGGTTATCCGATTTTGTCCACAACGCTCGTTGCTATCATTTATTCTTCATTCAACTAATGGTGGCAAAGGAGTGGGGTAGGTATTCCGGGGCTCAAGAAAACATGCGCGTAGAATCCAACGGGCCGCGGACCGCGTACGATTTTCCCTTCCTCTCCCTTTCCATATTTTCCGCAATCCGAATTGGATTGCCATAGGAGAGTAGATCTCGACCCCCCTCTATAAGCTGCGGCGAGGAAGAAGCATTTGCCCCCAAACGCTGTGATGGCCTGTGTGCTCCCAAGATTAAGCCGTAGTGGGTTACAAAAAGAAAGGGTGGCGGTATGGCCCAGTTGTCTCCATCAATAAGCCCAACCGACCACGAGGCTTTGCGGGTCTATACTCTCCGCTGCAGTGCAGCCAAGAATTCCCTCAAGATTTAACAGGACAGGTGGCGCACCGAATTCTCGGCTTCCTCATAAACTACGCTCATCCCTGTCGTCTTTTTACTCTTTCCTTCTCTCTTCCCCCCCCTCTCTCTCTCCCCTTCTCCCCTCCCTCTCTCTCCCCTCCCTCTCTCCCCTTCCCCCCTCTCTCTCTCCCTTTCTTTAGTTCTCCCTTTCTGCCTCTCGATCTTCTTATCGGAGTACACCGCGTACGGAAAAGCAATTTGCGCTCTAAAGGCCATTTCGTGCTCCATTCCTTGGCCCTGATTCTCTGCCCAGGTCGTTGAAATGGGTGGCTAGCATCGTGGAGGTCAACGCCTGTAAATGCTCCGCTGCCGTCCGCTGGTAACCTATTGTTTTACCATTGCCCCTGCTTTATCATTATGGCGCACGAGTAGTATCTCACAGATAACTACGAAACCTGCATTACACGCGCGAATCATTATATTGTATCTGATTTGCAGTTAATGCATAAAAATGGTGATGTTATTATTACTTTCGAGAGTAAATATACAAATAAAACACAAATGCCTATTGCATATAACAGAATATATTTAATTGCGAAATGTTTTGTTGTAACGCATATGTTTCAACCTTCATCAGGCTTTATTGGTTAAAGGGACACATAGCCTTGTTACAAAAATTCAGCTATTCATGAACACATGGACATTACCTTCGATTCTTAAAGTGAAAGAGTCAATCAACCGCGTACAGTGACGGGTAGTTTCACATCAGCGAGCTCGCAAAGCATCAAATCGGAACAGTATATTTGGATGTTCACATTTGACGATTTTGTTACAAGGATCAACGGAAACAGTTTTTTACAAACAATCCCATTTGCAAACAAGAAGGATTTAACTCAATAGTACCATTAATAGAAATTAATAACATTATATTTCAATATAATTTGTGTGGATTGTGTACCTAATAGCCATACCCAGAAAAAGTAATTTTAATTTAAGAATCATTTACTCTATCCGACAACAAAGTTTAATAAAAAAATGGAGTTATTTTTGAGAAAATTTCGAAAATGTTTATGACGCTTTATGTAAAGTAGTACTTCCAAAAATCTAAATATCTGTTTCAAACTAGCAGGGCCTCAAGAGTTTTTCAGATTGATCGTGGAATAACTTTGGAGAACATTTCCTGAACAGTTTGGGATCTAGCGTTGACCACAGACAGAGAGGCAGACAGACATTTTGCCGTCAATCTATTTTTCGGTATCAAAGACCAACATAACATACATTCCGACTAGACAATTTTCTAGATGCTACGTAGCCTTCACTTCTCACTTAAGGAGTGGTAACTAATCAATTCCTGGGTATTTTAGAATCCACTGGGTTCGTTAGATTTCCCCAAGGGACTAAGAACGTTCCTTTTCTGCATTTACTAACGGCAATGCTAAGTTGCTTCATCGTAATTTACAAATTGGGTGTAGAGCTTAATAGAGCTCCTGAGAGCGACTAACGAGATAGTCAGTAGATCGCCTCGGGACGTCATCTCCAACGTCTCGAGGCCACTGACTGTGGATCTTGGCATAGCCCCAGAGGTTCTCACCACCACTGGAAGGATTATGGCGTTGGGCACTAAGTGAAGTTGGGCTGCCAGGGGAATGACTGGTTAGTATTTTACCACCTTTTTCTCCCCTGCTTTCAGAAGGCTAGACCAACATTGTAGCAGACAGTCACGTCGACCACATGGACTCTTTCCGGTTTTTTTTACCAGGTCAGGTTTGAGTCTAACCCCTTCCGCAACGGAGAAAGTGACTTTCGTGGACACCATGGTGTCTGAACCTGGAAGCATTTCCCCCTATGAATTTCTTTATCTTGTCATGAGGCTTCATTCTTTCTGGCTTAGTAAAAGTGCATTGACCCAGGATGTGGTTCATGGTTTCTATCACAGTATTGCTCTTCCTGCAATATACAACCTCCTCCTAATAAATGTAGATATATTGGTAGCGGTATTCGTTCTCAATTGGAACGCCGTGATAAAAAGATCAGATTAGAGATATTGGAGGCAGCAATTTACTTCGTACAAGAACAAGACTTCTCCACATTTTCGTCACAAGGGCCTGACAATAAGAGTTTTTCTGTCGAAAAATCACCGATTTTCACTGCACGATTATAATATTTTTTACTGTGGTAAAGTAAGTAATTATAGTTGTAGTAGTAAGTAATTACAGATAGTGCAGATACGGTCGTAAGATGAGAATGATAAACTGCAGCAGGGAAACCAAAAGCTTAATTGAAGGTTTCAGATGAAATAGAGACAGAGGCAAAATATTTCCTTCCCAATATTATGTTAAGGACTCATGATACAAAGCTACGTGGCCTTCGTAGGTACGTTAATGCCAATCACTCCCTTGTACCAACCAACCTTTTCTCTTCAACAATTTTCAATGAACTATGCTTCAATGAGAAATACTAGGCACATTGTCCATTGATCTTTCTTACAATTTTTGTGTGTAATATTTCTTGAGGGTGATTAAGGTTTCAAAATAATATTTTATTGAACAATAGTATAAGAACAGTCATTATAACCTTTAAAATTCTCGCTATCAGTTACATGAAAAAAAATTAAATCAATGTTCATTAATATCAATGTTATTACATGAATTTTGTGTAAGTCATATGGTACTGTAAATTTTTGAGTTTTGTCAAAATATACCTGCCACATTCCACTGAATTATTATAAATTCAGTTAAATAAACCACAGACTGTCAAATGTCTGTATCTGGCTGAAAATCATGATTTTGCTGCAGTTGAAGCTTTCCAAACATTATTTTACAACATATATCTCAGGCCTTCTACTTCCAATTGCAAAATTCTCCAAAAAATATTCTTCCATACTACCATAGAATGATGGACATACTAAATTTGGTCTAAATGGTAAAACGTTTTGTTTTCAATGCCTGAGTAGAAATACGTGCATATAAGTTTAGTACTAAACTTTCGCAATCTCATCTACTGATAAAGACGGCTTTTTATTTTTGTATTTTTGAAATTTTTGCTAGTAAGTTATTAAATGTAAGAAAACCATTACTAAGGATTTTCTTAGGTCTTTACTGATTAGACACACATTTCCATTTTGATTTAGATAACCAATTGTTGTAGTTTAGATTGTCATCTTGAATTTGCTGCCCATGTGGCGCGGGTGGGAGGGCTAGGGTGCAGCGTGGTGGTAGCGAGCGCGCTGTGTGCTCCGTTCCAGTCACCAAAGGCCAGCACCCCCACGCGCGGCGCGGGGCCGCAGGCGGCGCGGGCGGGCGCGCGAGCAGCGACCCTGCCGGCGGCTTCCTGCCGCGGATCGACCTGGGGTCAGCGGGGCCCGGCCGCTCGCTGCGCTACGTCGACCCTGCGCGCCCCGTCACCCTCGAGCTCAGCCACGGTCGCGACAAGCAAGTGCGTCCCTTCACATCTACCTTCTTCTCCATGTGTTTGTTTGTTTTCTTTGTTTTTGTTTGTTTGTTTGTTTTTTGTTTGTTTTTTGTTTTTTTGTTTCTTTGTTTCTTTGTTTGTTTCTTTGTTTGTTTCTTTGATTGTTTCTTTGTTTGTTTCTTTGTTTGTTTCTTTGTTTGTTTCTTTGTTTGTTTCTTTGTTTGTTTCTTTGTTTGTTTCTTTGTTTGTTTCTTTGTTTGTTTCTTTGTTTGTTTCTTTGTTTGTTTCTTTGTTTGTTTATTTGTTTGTTTATTTGTTTGTTTGTTTGTTTGTTTGTTTATTTGTTTGTTTGTTTGTTTGTTTGTTTATTTCTTTGTTTGTTTATTTGTTTATTTATTTATAAGTATAACAATAACAACGTATTCAAATAAAAGCTTACAATTTGAAAATTTGAAGAAAATCTAAAATTATTAAACTAGCTTAAAATTATAATATAAAGAACTTGAATGCATACACATACTGGCATTTAAATAAATATGTACGCAATTTATATTAAATATAAATTTACATTTTACAAAGTTTGGAAATAATAAAACCTTTGAAAAAGCCATCCCCTATTTGTATAAATGAACAAATGAATGAAAGACGAAGTCCCAAATTGGCCTTGTTTGTTAAACAATCCCAATTTCTGTATTTCCCGTGTGAACTTTTCCATCCAATGATGATGCGATACCACACGTGTTGTTACGTTTGTTCTTACGTTTCTGATATGAATTGGTTATACATTCAGAAATTTAAACCACCTTTCTTGAAATATTTTTAGTTCTACTAAGTTTTTTATAATATAATACTCAAAACATGGAGAAGTGTGCAATTTCTGTATTTTGAACAGGCGAATGATTATTTTCTTTGTTCACCTACAATTGTAAAATCTCATAATACTTGAACCAAAATCATTCACATGACTTATTATTTCACTTTTTGTTACACTTTTCATAGATTTGCTTCGTTATGGACCATTAGACAGAGGCGAATCCAGAAAGTAATCCTTTGAATAGTTTTAGATGTAGTAATTGTTATGAATAAATTGTAGTAGTCATTTTGTAGTAATTGTTTTGAAGAAATTGAGTTAAATTACCAAAAATAGTGACTTGGGGGAGAGTATGATCCGCATGGCCCCTCATTTGGATCTCCAATGTCATAACGCTTGTCTGTCTCCGTTTCGTTGTCATTGGACTTGTTTCCATTAGTGTTGTCATTCGCATGTGATCCTAAAATATGAAAAACAAAACATTGTTATGAAATTTGAATCGAAATATCGGAACGTCTTTTACAAGACTAGTCAGAAAAGCAAACTTTTGGTAGTTTAAGCCCGTTGAAGCCGGGACACAACTTCGAATTTCATTCGAAAATAAGTCTAGCATAAACCATTCAAAAGAAGTGTATGAAAATTATTTTCTATGAACTTTTTGTCTGTGCGCAGGTGATCTCCTTACCCACCGACAAACTCGACCGCAATAAACGCTACTATGTGACATTCACCATTAAGGGAGGGGGAGGCAGTGCTGGAACTGGTCGCAAAGACCCCCTCAAGAAAGACTCGGTGAAAGGCGACGCAGAAGAAGACCAACCAGCGCCACAAAAAGGGCTTCGTCACCATCACGCGGAGAGTCTCTAATGCAACGATCGACGATCGTAACGTCGATACTCTAAACGATATTACCGGACTTCATCGCACTGGAGTAACGATGTCTACGCATCTGATCGTTGAACCCAAAACTCAATTTTGTGGTGTTATAATTCTTGGAAACATACTGGTGTCCCTCACAACTAATCGAATTCGATGTAATCGAATACTGCTAGAAGCATTCCTGTTTTTACTTCGTCTATAAAAGTGCCGCGAACAGAAAAAAAACTGGTGAAATTCAAGAAATATGTGGTGTTTTTATTAAATGAATTACATTTTTTAAAAGTGAATAACTATTTCAGATTTTATAGAAGTATCTTTCCATATCTCTTTCACTTAGATATTTCTATGGCTAAGTGAATCCTTGAGATATGCTACAGCAAAACTGCAACAAATGACTGTAATCAACCAAGTCTTCGCAAACATGCACTGCATTTAACTGTTGTACGACAAAACAGTATGACTGTTGAGTATACAATTACGAGGGATGATCAGAAACTAAGGTAACATAGTCGATATTCCTGGAGCTTCGTCTGTTATAGAGACATTTGTAGCGGGCGGTAATGCTAATGCGTGCGGTTAGCAACTGTGCAGAGTTTCAGCAACCTGCCACCTACAGGGTTAGTTGTAGGGTGACACAAATGGCGATGCGTTTGGAAAAATTGTCTGGCTAAGAAATCTGCTCCGTTGTTCGCGTTCTGAGGGTGAAATATGTAACCGCGACTGAAATTCAACCGCAACTGGAGAGGTGTACGGAGAGTATCTTCCTTCACGACAGCGCACGACCTCATACATCCCAGAAATTCACAACGCTGCTGAAGCAGTTTCACTGGGACATCTTCGGTCTCCCTTCCTACAGCTCGCACCTCTAAGCGACATTCACCTTTCTCCTCACTTGAAAGAGTACCTAAGAGGCTGACGATTCACTTGAGATGACGAGGTGAAACATGTCGCTACATCGTGGCAAAACACGTATGGGCAGGACTTTTACCGGGAGGCATATTTAAACTTATTCCACGAAATAACTGCCTAAACCGATATGGAGACTATGTCGGAAAATAACGTACTGCATGTTCGGTCAATTTGTTGTATTGGTTGAATGAAATAAAATGCAGTTTCACTGCAGACTTTGTAACAGTTTCTGATCACCCTTCGTATAACAATATCCTTCGTCTATAATAACATTATGCTTCAACGGAAAGGATACAAGCTGTGCAGGGGTGGACTGATGGCCTCGTAATTGTGTATGTGAACTTAATTGGCGGCTGAGACGATCCAACCTGTGCGAAGGCTTCATGTAATTAATGAAATGAGGGAAGAGTACTTGAACGATAGCCAGTCCTTGTGGTTCTGGCACAGCTGATTTGGCAGCTGAAGATAGACAAATAATATAACTTTACAACATTATGTTGGCTATCCGACGTCCGAGTGGTCTTCGATTATTTACAGACCATTTTCAGTAATATATCACTGTGCTGCAATATTCCTTCTAAAACCAAAAAACGATTAAATACTAAGTATCTCGCTTTTCCTTTAAAGAGTATTCAGTGGTCCATCGTTGTTAGTAGCCAGCAATTTGCCAAAAAAGAGCTCTAAAACGATTGGAGAGTCAGTAAACTCCATCCATAATTTTACCACCTTTAAATTTTAAATTAGCTGGTCAGGCTCGTGATCGCTTTGAACGATCATGATTTGATGGAATTGGAATATTGGAATGAGACACTGAAAAAAATTCATATCAATTTAGTTCGGGTTGGATCGTCAGTCGCTTACCTTTTCTGCCTGGTATTGTTTTATTTGTATGTGGCCGCATACCTATATAACTAGACTCTACAAGTAATACATTTGTCCGCCCCTGAATCTACGTGCAATCCATGAGAACCGACGGGACCAAGGACGAGGATTCCAGCCAAAGGTGAGAATTCTGCGTACCTTACGTGCCACTTCCTCGGTGCAGGGCAGGAGTTTACACCTATGCCAAGACCGAGGGAAGCAAGGGGAAGCAAGCTCTTCAGAACCAAACGGATGCATAGAACTGTGTATGTTTCAATGTTAAATATACAAATTTCTTCAGGTATAATGAGTCTTATTTTCATCCTAGCCAATTAATAGTCGCATACCAATGGTGATAGACTACCACGATCCCCATTAGATTTTTACTCTTTGTTTTGGTATGAAGTTATTGTTTCATCGTTTATGACTTTATAATTAAAATATTTTGATTATAAGTGATAATTTCGTCTTTCGGCGCTTATCAGATGTTTACAAAACACTTCGAAACCGTCGTGAAAATTCCGGCGTTCTCTTTCTGCCAGGCCTGCCCATAAACACGTTGGATCCCAACTTTAATATCTGCCAGTGTAGAGAACAGTTATGTATTCAGAACAATAGTGTGAATGTTGAACTAGTACATCAGAAAGAGAATCTGAGTCCCGCATAAAGGATCGATAATGCAGAAAATCGCGGAGCGCATGTCTCAGATGCATATGACCTTACCACACCTCGAAAGCTGAATTTTTTAAGCTCCCTAATAAAATGTATGTAATATATTGCAAAAAAAATGAGACCACGGGCGTCGTTGAGCACCGTGAAGTTGGCGGGAAAAAATCTGGAATTTTCACCAAACTTGGTATATCGTTTGCTCAGGTTTGCCCACCAAAACTTTTCGTTTGCCCACCCACACTAAAAAGTTACACGTAAAAAGAATTCGGGACAAATCTAATTTGACCAAAAACTTCAGGTATTTTAAAAAAGTTTGCCCCGATTTGCCCACCAAGAATTTCCATTTGCCGACCTCCAGAAAAAAATTAGACGCGAAAACAAATTTTCGAGCGAATTTCAGGTTGGCGGGGAAAAAATCTGGAAATTTACCCAAACTTCGCATATCGCTTACCCATCATTTTCCCAGGTGTGCACATAAAAAATTAGTTACTTTCTATTTGTTAAAAGTGTGCTATCGTTTGCCCAAGAATAATTGCCAAGATATTCGTTTGCCCCGACACAGAAATGGAATTGCAAGCGGAAGCATACCCTATACGATGACATAAACGATATATTACTCTATTTCTTTTGCTTTTTCAAAAATTACAGAAATGTATTTTTAAAACTTGTCTCTCTCGTCGTTAAAATTTACATTATAGATGTATTTCATTGTTCAATGCGTTTGTATACACATGGGCTTCAAAGTAACTCTAATGATGTTTTTTTTTAAATATTCGTAAGTTCTCCATAATCGTTGAGTATAATTGAACTAAATTGGCGAATTTTCTGAAATGTTTAAATCAAATAAAAAATGGTACTTTTTTCGCCAAAATTCTCCACAATGGAAAAGAATTCAATTCCCTCCGATATTCCAAAAGCTTGATTTTGGCCAAGATATTTGGGGTTCCAAAATCAAAACCATGCTGAAAAATGAGGATGTTTTTAAATCACAAATAAGATAAAAAGTATATATTACAGAAAAACAAAAATAAACAGTCATGTCAATTGAAACAAATGTCTAAATATATTTTTTATAACATTTTCTCAAAATATTGTAAATATTACCGTAAATGTGATTTTACTACATTCGCTCGTCTAGAGAATTCGCCAGTGGTTTAGTGATAAAACGGTTACCATGACAAGAATGTTTTTATTAAATAATGTATTTGTTTTCATACAATCTGAACACGACAGCTATTATCAGTGGAATATTGAAAGAATATTACGTATAAGTGTGTGTGTGTGTGTGTGTGATAATATATATTCGTGTTCTGGTTTATGTGTCATCGTGGTGTATTACTTACGTAGTGACTTCATGTGCATCCGTTGGAATAATTTTATTACTGAAATCTTATGCTGATTGTGGTTGCGAAAATGTATCCATTACTCCTGTGTATCATATATCAATTTAAACTGCCTTAAGTAAAACAGCTATAAGGTACGTAAGTAAGTAGTTAAGTAAAGTAATTGAAAATTCACAGTGAATCATGAAGCTATATTTTGCATTCATTTTGGAATCATTTGTAGGTAGACAATTTTTATTACGTATTGCTTTCCCTGCATCAAAGTACTTGAAGTAAAGGCGAATTTAAATTTTTGTTCTCAAAATCCGCTCCAAAATTTTCTTTTAATTTTTTCCTCGGATAGAGCTAAGGACACTAAAAAACGGTCCATTTTCGTTGAACTCTCTAAGTTTTCAAAAATGACACGAGTTATAAATTAAGCGCAAAAAATTTTCTGTTGTAGCACCACAAGATCTATTCTGCAACTAGGGGACCGAAAAAATAATAAATTGCGACAAGTTATTTTTGACGCCGGGAATTTGGGAACCAACCGGGAGGAGAGACGGAGACAAAACCGAAAACCAAACGAAACAGATTAGAAAATTAACTAGTGCGAGAAAGTCTGTCATTCTGTAGCACCACTAGTTTTTACTTTCATCGGCGTTTTCACTTGTCAGTGGTTGTCTCTTATTTTACGGTTTCAGCCGTCTCCATCCGTCCATAGGTCGTCGGCCATTCTTCTTTCACGCATGGCTTGAATTATTCTTTAATTTCAGGTTTTACCAGGCTTTCCTCTTTTCATTCTTCCAAGAGATCAATCGGGAACATTCTTACGCCATCTTTGATTCCCTCGCTCTACAATCAGATCCTGCAAGGTAAAAACTAGAAATTTGGAGTGTGTTTAGATCATTATGAGACAACCAAAGTTCTGTAAAGCAAAGAACATCTATTTTACTCAGACCACACTGTAATGCTGCCTCGATAAATTCAATTTTATTTGAAAGAGATTGCACATTATGATGCATTACTTGAATCTTTTGCATGTACCTACACGGATGCTTTTCTGCTGCATTTGACTGTAGTTGCTGTTTATTTATCTCATTTTTGACCTCGAGTGTGTGGTCGAAGGAAGTATCGCGTTCCAGCAGTGTTAGGAGTTGAGGCGGGAGGGGTTACAGATGTAGGGGAATGAATAATGGGAGAGGTAGTACAAGGATTAGGTTCAGGGGATAAGGTAATTGGGTTCAAAGGGGTTCCGAAAGATGGAAGAGAACTAGGACATGCAGGTGGGGATGAGTCATGGGTAGGATACGGCTGAGGTGTAAGGATGTGTTTTGAAAGTTCGCTACCGAGTGCATGTTTTTTGACAAGGTTCAAGTGAAGACAATGTAAAGTGTTTTTCTGAGAGAAATTTAAGCTCAAATAACATGTGTGCCTCTGAGATGCAGTTTTAATTGATTGTTGCGTGTCTAATTTCTTTGCAGTGTTGATTTGTTGTACCAGAAGGGCAGAGTCGAGATTACAATGTTCGTGTTTTGGGCGGCACGTTGTAGTTTGTCAACATGTTGCTCAGGTGTAAAGTGACCACCCAAATTGATGTCATTCTGCCCTCCTATGATGATGACTGTATTCCATTTGGTGAGAGTTTTTGTGTGGGTGTCCAATTCACTGATCACGTCGGCAAACCTCCCGTTAGGTTAAATACACATATGACAGAGAAATTGGGTGGGAGTTTCCCACTGTGCAGAGAGGAGATTTGTCGGCCATGGCTATCTACTAAAATTAGTACCTTTTTGGTGGGCTCAGTGGGAATGTCCTTGTTTATTTGTGGGCCAGGTTGTGCAACTCTACGTGTCTTTGTTTCTTTGCGCTTGCTAGCCTGTTTGCGTCGGTTTGTGGGTGGACGTGTCGATGATGGGAGGGGTAGTGAGGATTGGGAAGGCAAGGAAAATCATTGTCATAATCTAACACAGCAAATCTGTTTTGAGTCATGATTGGTTGTGATGATTGTGTTTTTGCTTTCGCGGATGGACGGTTGAAAGTTTCTGCGGTGTTGCCTATTGTTGTCCAACCGTCTGAGTTTTGAACGACCTCTTCGAGCCTTCGGATATGTTCATCTAAATTATTGTTTACGAGCGTGAAGGCTTTCAGAAGGTCGGCTGTGAGAGTGTACAGAGTAGAAAGTGTATAGCCTCACGAATGCGTATCAAATTGCGTGGCAAATATGAGAATAAATAAATAGATGAGAAATCAGATTATAATGTGTAAAAATGTTTCCTAAATTATCTTTTTTATTTACGTGTATTAAATTATTTAATTTAAGTTACGTATTTATTTAAAAAATAAAAATAATGTGATTTTAATTAGTATTTAAATGTTATTGGTTGATTGCGAGTAGAGTTCAATGTGTTTACGTTAATAGAATTAAGCTGCAAACTAATAAATACAATTAGATTACTATACTTTACCTCTTTAAAGGCCACAAAATTCACCATTTTAATATTCGTGAATTTGAAAACACAAAGTTCAAGATTTACCGTTACTGTTATAGACGAAACTTTGAATTTTGATGTTTTCCACAATTATCACAACACTTTTACTAGTTGCTTAAACCTTTATGCAAATCTAAATTTATTTGTACAGCAAATATGTATTAGAATTCTTTGAACTCGTTTAAATGCACGTTTGTCCGTTACGCTGTATTTTAAACCAAAAATTATTTACTTCTTTTCCACTGCTTCGGACGCCCGAGGCGGGACTCGAACCCGCGACCCTTCCGTTCGAGATCGCTACTACACTAATGCCTTAGCAATCTCGACCACCGGATCGGCTAGCATCTGGCTTGCCGGCTAAGAGAGGGAGCAGTTGCGGCCACGTGGGCGCGTTCGTGTTTGAAGATGTAAATGCGTTTATTTCTTTGGCGGCGAAATGCCTAAACAGTACTGCATTGGTGCGGTAGGCACGTACGGATTGCATGGCATTAGTTTATATATATTTGGCGGTCGGTGGCTGGCTAATTGGTGAATGGCAAGAGGGGGTGTAAATAGCTGACCGCACTCCGCGCCCGGGCAGGCGCAACCTTTCACTAATGACTAAGCTGCGGATTTTTCCTTGGGGTGTTTAAATGCCTAAATGTTTTGGTATTTCATGATTAAAATGCAATTGTCCTTAATCAAATTTTGTTTAAAAAGTTACTTTTTTCGTTTTTATCCTCTGGGTTACAGAGAACAAAATAAATAATTTAATGTTATAATTAATTTAATATAATCTTTTTTTTTAAATATTCGGTGCGTTCAGTTTCGTACGTGTTTTGGTGGCATTATTGTCTTTCTATATCTTTGCTTTCAATACGCGGCTACCTGCTGGAGAGCCGTGGGAGTGTAGCCACCGGGAGAGCTCTACGAGTCGTGGCGAAAGTAAGTCTGAAGGTAGGTGGCTGCGCGGGCGGAAAGCAATTAAATAGCTGCGCCCTGGTAGCGAATTTGATTGCGAAATTGAACAGGCGCCATTACTATTATACGAGGGCCATTTCAGAAGTCATGGCAACTATTTTTTATCAGACAATAAAGCCGCAGGAAACAAAAAGGATATAAGATTGAAAGTCGCTGGAATGTTCTTCGCAATGCTGGTACTAAATTGGGATCCGGGTACAAGACGCTATGGGAAAGGAAATTGAAAAATGGGTCATTCGTCATTGTTTTATTCGCATTATATATGCACAAAACAAAATAGTACTCATAATACTCTTACCTTTAGGAGCTAACATCCTTCAAAATAATTCCCATAGGCGTCCATACGTCTTTGCCAACGTTGAAGCCGCTGATTACCATCAGTTGTGTGTGATGTGTATATGCGCACCACCTCTCGTCGATGCGCTGCAGGTAGCAGATGCTGGATGCCTAAAAATCATGGTTAAAAATTCCGGAGTGGTAGCAAAAATCTTGCGGTAATCCATAATGAGAGATAGAGATAATCATACACAACAGTAACAGTTATTATATTTATTATAACATGCCAAAGTTAAATATCGGGAAAACAATTTCCGATCTTCAGTGGGTCTCTAACATGAAGAAAAAATGAGAGATTAACATAAAGAAAGGGAGGAAAAATTGAAAAATTAAAAAATAAATCCCACATTTATAACATAACAATTATATATATATATATATATATATATATATATATATATATATATATATACACACACACACACACACACACACACATTTCAACGGAACACGTCGTCTCCCGCGACGCGCCGGCATTCATCGGGTAAGGGCGGTTATACCCCACGAGAAAGATTCTAGCGTGGGTGTCACCAGTAACGTGCGACGTCCTCTTCGCCGCTCCGTCGCCGGGCCCTACCAGTTGTTCACTCAGTATAAGTTTTTCTCTCCCAGGAAACCCTACTTGGAACGTGGCTTAGGAAACTTACACACATTCAATGATAGGCGCTACGACGTGCTTTGAAAAACAATTCATTATGCAAATATTCAATGATACAAAATTTAATATGCAAACCTCTGCTTTGCACTATTATTTCAATGCCACAAGCAATTTTTCTTTCCCACAGGAAAATCTCAAATAGTCATACAATGATTTTTACACTAATTAAGCGATCAGAATATAAGTCATGACGCAACCAATTTTAACCTTCATTAAATAATCATACCATAAACTCCTACGCTACCAGCTGGCGCGAAATTAATAGTAACATCGGCTATCGCCACATTCTTACTCACTTCTTACTACCTTAACCTGTTTAATTTTATCGTACATTTTCTTTCGTAAATTTAACATAGATAATGGGAGGCTAGGTATGCCTTCCCACAGAAATTAAAATTTTAAGACGATTTCAAGTTAAATTTTAAGAAAATTTCCTTTGATTGTAACTGAAAAACAAACTTTCTAACAGTTCTTGTTAATTTCATGGGTACTCACACTCGTCATGCGTATCTCGGTGGCGTGCAACTCGGGATTCCGCTACTATTTCAGGCGGCGTGCTCGCAGGGTCGGAGTCGGAGTCGGGGTCGTGGTCGTGGTCGATGGCCTCGCAGGTTCACTCAGGGGCGAAAGGCAGCAATCCGTCCAGCTCGTACTGAAGCGACAGCGCTGGCGGTGGGCTCGTACGGCTCGCGACGTTCCCCTGACGCAGCTCTCCTCCTCACGGTGCCCCTATTCTCGTACCACCTTCTCGGATGCGCACAGAGTCGAATTCCACTCACGTTCGGATTGTCCGTGACAAATTATAACGTTGATTTACTTCTCCTTTCTTGAATGTATTCACAGACGGCATTGCTTGGCGTCGTGCTGTATGTACTGGCGATCTGGACGTTTTTTTTTCTTTAGTGTGCAGCTCACGTTTCCGCAATTATTAACAAACCGAGCATCTTTCGACAACGAGTTTTCTCTCCGCTCCGGCTTGAGCCTACTGAATGCAATATTCACTGTTAGGGTCGGCCTTCGTGCGACAATTACAGTTCAACTCGTCGTAACGCACAAACAACATCTGACTGCACAGCTCTCGGGAAGACTAGTTATCTTCACGAAATGCAAACCTTCCTCGCCACTTACGAATTCTGTAGCAGTGTCTGGCTAGACTTTACTAATAGAAAATTCTTCTCGCATACTCATCTAATGAAAAGAATTCGTCCTACTTCAACGACTTTTGAAAGATAAGTATCTGTCTTACTTCCTCGACGTTTGAAAGAGAAGTGTTCCTTTCGCGAACCACCGAGATGACCGTTTTCAGCCACCTCGCTTGATTGATGCCGACCAATGACAATTTAGGGTCTTATCGGCCTTTGTCTAATTGGCTAACATCTTACTGGTCACAGGTTTGAAAACAACCGTGACATGAAGCCTACACATAGGGTGTAGCCATCTCTCAGTTGATATATGAGGGAAATGGGCTACGTCCGTTTCGTCTCTCTCTCTCTCTCTCGCTCTCTCTCTCTCTCTCGCTCTCTCTCTCTCTCTCTCTCTCTCTCTATATATATATATATATATATATATATATATATATATATATATATATATATGACCGCCATCTAGAATGATGAGAAGTGGAAGCCCACCCAGGAGCGATGGAGGGAGGTGGGTGGAAAAGAAGAATGTGCTAGACATAAAAATATTTCAAATGGACTGAATTATTTTATGGAATGTACTTTCAGGATAGAAAGTTCATAATTAGAAGATTCTAAAATATTTAATTCGAAAAAGTTTATATTTTTAACTAAATTGACTAAGTGAAGAATTTTAAGGTTGTACTTAAGGACAGTTATATATTGGACGCACAAATGAAAGGCTTAAGGACGCACAAATGAAAGTCGATAAGAATGTTGAAGAAAAGGCCACAGACGAATCAATGAAGCATAAATACGTTGAATTCTGATTGGTTCAGAACAAACTTACGTTCGTCGTTGTGAATGTTCGTTTTTACGTGTAAATTTCATTGCTAAGTTTACAACATCACATTGCGGTTAAGTTTGCATTATGAATTAGGCTTAACAAAACCTATATAATGTAACGTATAACTCTAACGTAACAATGGTCTTCACGAATGTGCTGAGGTTCAAGAGTAGGCTCTTACAATAAAATATACGGCGCTTCATACAAAAAGCAGGAATGATTGATTGATTAAGTGATTTCAGGTGCGTTAAATTCTAAAGTCATTAATCTCGTAAGGGCAGTGCATGCTTTTTATCGCTGGAACCGGGAAATGTGGCTCAGGGCATCAACTGATGTCACTGCAGTGCCTTTGACATGGAGGTCCTAGGTTCGAGTGACGGTGGAAGGATTTTCGACTCTAGCTTATCAACAAAATGGAGTTCAGTCGCTGTTTGGGGGAGAATTCTTCCTGCCGGCTGCTCTGATCGGTAGTTTTCTATAGTTTCTCCGATCAACATCAGGCGAACTCCGAAGCAGTACCCCCACAAACGGGTGACGGACCGTGTGCGATCTTCCCTATCTCTTCCTTGTCCTATTCTCAGCCCTCACACATACTTGCACTATCATGCACTACATTTCCACACATGCCAGAAGACCGGTCGGGTGCTTAAGGCTTTTCCCGTCTGGGGCGGTGCCCCGCTAGTGGGAGATAGCTCGTTAGGGGAAATCCCGCTAGCCGACGGTAGGTAGGCGCCGAATCTCGCCAACCAGCGGGGGAAGACCACCGCCACCTCCCGAGAAAAAAAACATGTATTAAACCTACGGAACTAACGACCTTAGCATTTGACGCGCCCGGAATCACCAACAATCAATCATTTATCGCGGGAGGTGGCGGTGATCGGCGCGCTATTTCGTTCACAGATTTGCGTTGTCGTTCTCGATGCGGATGTGCATCGATTTTTGAAGTGGGACACGATAAGAGATAAGGTTCTACTCCCACTTCTCCCATTTAACACACATTGAAAAGAAAATGTCGGTTCTTATCCCTTACCGTACGGAAGGTGACAGAATTGGGTCGCTTCCGCGAGAACATGGCAAACGACAACACAGCCACGCAGCGGCAGCGCGAGCGGAATGGCGTGACCTTTATAGTGTAGCGTCGCGTGGTTCGGCGCCGCGGCGTCGGGCCGCGCCGGGCCGCGCCGGGACGCGCCGGGACGCTTCGGGGAAACCCGCTCTAAGCCGGATGCTAAGTGGGGGTGTGAAAGGCGACGGCGCCTCGCCGCGCCGGCTGGAAAACCCGTAGGAATCCAGGCTGGAAATTCCTGAAAGGGACGCGCGGATGCGAGGCTAAGAGATGTCGGTTGCAGCCCTGGAAGGGCTGGCCAGCGAGCCGTATGACGCCCGCTGCTTGTAGGGTGGGGGCGAGCCAACGGATATATAAGGCCGCACCGACAGGCGCCTCGTGGGATACGCTGGGTGTCGAAAGACGAGAGGTATCTCCAGTGCATTCATTGCACGTGATCTTCGGGTCGAAGATCGGTTTGGCGACAGGCCATGTAACTGGTATAGTTACGGGACTCTATGTCCGACAGCTTCGCACCTCGCGTTGCTTTTTGCTGCTTTCGAAGCAGTGGTTCTGGGCGAGGCCTAGGGACGGTCGCGGGGTTTCGCGGCTAAGAGAACTGAAAGGTTGCCAAGGGGTTAGTTTTTTGTATTGTAATCTTTGTACATTAACTGTAAAAATACTGTAAATATACTGTAAATATCAATCAGAGCAGTCGTCTGTGTTTTTTCATCCTAGTACGTCACAATAGCCTTAAAAAAATAAAGACGCAGTAACCCTTCGCTACGCATATTCGCCAACACGGCGAGGTTCCGGCCTACGCGAGTAACAAAATATCTATGAGCCTGTCCAGAGTATTATTTGTGATGTACGAACTAGAATCAGCGGTTGTCGGAAGTTGTCAAGTTCTCCACGGTTGCAAAATGTTTCACTTTGTGCCCCATTTTCAGTGTAGGGAACAGCTAATAGTGTCTGGGAGCGAGATCTGGAGAATATGGTTGTTGAGACAACACAGGAATGTTCTCAGCGAGGAATTACTGCACAAGAAGCGATGATTGGTCTGGTGCGTTATCGTCATGAGACACAAATTTCCTTGCCGTCTGTCCCGTCGCGTCGCGTCCTTCGAAGTGCATCAAGCAAACTCTACAAAACTTGCACATAGGAATTTTCAGTAATATACTGTCCTGACCAAGGTGGAACGGGGCCTAAAGCGACTCCGAAGCAGATTTTCCCTGTTTGCACTGGAATTTGATGTTCGCACAGCAACATTACGCCAACGGACCACCACTCATTTCCACGGGACGCGGAGTAGTGGCACCATTGTGCACTGAATCATCTCCACACCAATTCTGTCTGCGTGCAAATGCCTTTCATATTTTACAATATAGTCTTTTTTTCTGAACACTTCTGACCAGTGGCGTCTCCTGCTCAGTGAGATTGAGGATGCAATCATTTTAACGGATTAAACAAGGTAGACCAATTAAAGTATCTAATCGACATTGTACTATATGTTTATGTATTCTATATTACGATGTACAGTAACCCTCACGAAACCTTACCGGCAACATTCGATTTCCCTAACTGCGCCGACAAATTTGGACACTCCGCGGCCCGAGGGAGGGGCGCATTGACCAATTGCTAGCAGGTACAACCGCCGTTGTCTGTGATTGGTGCAAAATCCCAAGGGGTAGAAAACACGCTGTCTCAAGGGTGGAACCTGGTTTGTTTACGTATGAGGCGGAAATATCGTTATATTTCCCCGCCAAATAAACAATGTTGCTTGCGAGTTCGCCGTGACGAAAAAATATTTCTGAGCGTAACTTAGCCCAGTAAATAGTAGTATTTAGTGTAAGATTATAATATTAATTATTATATATTAGTATAATATTAATGACGTTCTGAACTAACACGTGCATGTAAAGGAATTCACATAAAAATGTATAGTGACGAAGTAAAAATAATACCATACTGGAATCAGGACTGTTAACAAACATGCGTGCGCATGCGTGTGTAGTGTGGTCACGAGTATTTTAGAGTCGTGAGGGAGTATTTTAGGTCGTATCAACATCTAGGGCATTAGCGACCACTATTGGAATTAACGTTATGGCAACTGTGAAGATGAAACGATATGGTGATGATAAGGGGTGAAAGGACGAACACAAATACAACCATGCCTAACGCGGGACTCGAGCCCGCGACCCTTCGACCCGAGATCGCTACGACACTTCTGCCAAATATTACTCTCGGCGATCTCGGCCACCGGATCGGTTATAAGCTTTATTTTGAACTCAACAAACTTTAATAAAAGAGAAGGGGGAGGTATTCCGGGGCTCAAGAAAACGTCCGCGTATAATATACAATAAATACGCGCATCGAAGTCGGAGGACAGGGCCTTCTGCCTTTGCGATTAACATAAGACATCCTTGTCCCATAAATACCAAAGCATTTTATGCCAAACACTTTTATGCATTTTGACGCTTCGATACATGTGAAGTCTGATGACGAGACTCCTGCCTCCAGCCTATGCGATTAATATAAAACATCCTTGCAAACAAGCCAATGCAACAAGTACTTTCCAAGTGTCATTCGAACAACGTGGACAGAACGCCCTCCTTCCCGCCATTCGTTCTTTGCTTTGTCACGCTCGCGATCTGGGTGTAAGAACTCCATGGTGTAGCCAAATGGTATAGAACATTTTCTATTCTTTTTGGTGTAGCTTCGCCCACCTATCTCGTGACTTCGGAGTCTACTCGGTTCGCTACGAAAAGAGATAAGACCCAAAATAACTCTTTTATTGTCCATAGATTTTCATCTTCCACCTGAAAAGACTTGGGCGGACTTGGGTTTGTAACGATGCAAGCACCAACTCAAGCGAAACAAATGTCATTTGAAGGAAAAAACAATTATTTGCTTTTCGAACCCGTATACACATTTAATCTACTAATTTATTTCATCGAATTTTTTGGGGGAAATTTATGAGAGTTTAATATACTTTCTGTATTATGTTAAGTACGATTATATTTGAAGAAATATGAGGAAATAAGGAAATCATTTCCGTCAACTTAATATTTTATTTTCGATTACATTTTCTTTTATATTCTTGCTTTTCGACTACCTACCCGCAAGCTGTAAGGTTGCAGAAACTGGAAATAATAAATGAAACGTTGCTGTAGAAGTCAATTGTTATCGACGACTCGAGTGATGTCGGATATTGAGTTATTTAGGTTATGTTCTACTTGATCTGCGCAACCAGAGTTGTAAATCGTTAACAGCTCGTTTCGATGAGTTTTACTTTTCAGCCTTCATACATTTAATAACGATGCACTAAAATTATTAGCGTTTCATTTAAATGTGGGCAATATACATAACAGTAGTATAGTCCGGCAGTTGTTTTTGACGTACGTAAACAAACAGGCGAAGATAGGATGCTGGAAGAAAATGTCATGTCTATGATTGCGTTATAATAAAAAGTGTATTTTGAAATCAAGTGTGCGTAAGATATCGTTTTATGTTCAAATTATGACTTTCGAATAGTGGCCACTGTAGACCGTAAAATGCTGTACATTTATTTTTACGTCTGATCATATTTCGTATACGTTACATGTAGACATCTTTTATTTCCACATTGTGCCAAAGCCACTATCTCTTAAATCTACCGTAATTGAAAACATATTCTTTCAAAATGTCTGAAGAAGAAGTTGAAAAGTTTGAAATAAGTGATTATGACCTCGATAATGAGTTCAACATCAACAGACCTCGCCGTCGTTTGACAAAACACCAACAAATATATGGTAATATCTTTTTTTAAGTATAATTGATTGATCATATCTCTTATTCATTATTCACGTTACTTACTTCATTCTTGTTTCCTATTCATTCACTCAAGTTTCTGCTTCATTATTGTATTCCTTGCGTCATTTTTTTTTCTACCTCGGTATTGTACCTGGGGTCTTTTCAGACTCCAATTTTTCTGGTGGCTGGAAGTGGTAAACATAATTGTAAAATATACAGTCAGAGTCGTTTTATACAATGATGCCTTTAATGACTATAATATGTAAATATAAAAGATTTTATGCAAAAAATGACCTCCACCATAACACCCAATTTTCGAGGCTTGTTTCAGAGATATTTATAAAGAGGAAAGTTATTTCGTGAGGAAAAATTAAATACTACTTCTGATGGTATCAGAAACACTCCTCAGAGTTCAAGACAAGATTTTTAAAATGAGAATGGGAAAATAACAGACTATACCTTGAGTTCTCATCATACATATATCAGAGGGTTACGAAATGGTTTAGCAGTTTAGAGATTGGTCCCATACATCAGTGTTCCTGTATGATGGGAAACATATATTCTTTGATATATTTTTTATTTACAAATGTGATTGTAGGTATTTGGGCGCATGACAGTGGCGATGAAGGGGAAGGAGGTAAAAGCCACCCACGTGCTTCTCATCGCAAAAATTATTCAGCTCCAGTTAGTTTTGTTTCTGGTGGTGTTCAGCAAGCTGGCAAAAAAGATGAAGCAAAAGGTAAAAAAGGGTCTGATGATGAAGAAGAAGATGATGATGACGACGACGATGATGATGATTCGGCACCTGGTACATCTAGATCAAGGAGGATTGCTGCAACTTCGAGGTAAATGTACTTTCTTATTTCCAAAGCTTGTATGCAATAATAATAGTCATGAGTCGTAACAAATATTTATTTTCTCTAACTTCATGCTTTTTGCAAGTCCCACACATTCAAGATCCTCTAGGTAAGGAAATGCTTTTGGATATTGATGACTGTTAAGAAAGTTATCAATTACTTTTGTATAATATTTAAAAATTTCCTTTTTCTCACAGTGAGGAGTCTGAAGATGATGCCAAATATAGTAAACAAAAACTAATCAAACAAGACTCGAATTATGAAGGAGAAATGGCAGGTTTTCGAAAAAAGCGTTTTATGAATCCTGGTTTAATTGAAAAGGGTGTGGGAGATTGGGAAAAACACACAAAGGGAATTGGTGCAAAATTGTTGCTTCAGGTATGATTTATATTGTAATTGGTTATGTTAATTAAAATATAATTGTTATTTTGAAATATTTGATTGCTTTTAGTGTTAATCAAGTTCTTGCAACATTTATGTTCTTAATGATATGTAGATGGGCTTCCAACCAGGAAAGGGACTTGGCAAAGATCTTCAAGGTATATCTGCACCAGTTGAAGCATATCAACGCAAAGGAAGAGGGTCAATAGGTAAGGATATAGTTTTTAATACCAAATAAAGTTATATCAAGCTTATTCCAAGCTTTTTTGCAGTCTGATTTTTTAGTAGTGTGTTTTGAAATGTAAAGAAAATTTTGAAGATCATGTGAAATGTGTCTTAAGTTTCAATTCTGTTAATTTCTGTTGACTTTCAGGTGCATATGGACCCGAAAAGGGCACTGCAAAAAAACCAGATTCTGATGAAGAAGCTGACAAAGAGTTTGTTGAAAAATTATCTCTCTGGAGGCGTGATGATAGTGATAAAAGGAAGAAAACCAGATATGTCTACAAAAGTGTTGATGAAGTTATAGAGCAAGGAAAATTAAAACCAGGGAAGAAAGACTACAGGTTTGTTGATATTTCAAAGTAAGTGTTTTCAAGGTGGGTCTTGGTAATGTAGGTTGTTTCCATGTAAATGTAGCATTGTAGTACAAGAGAGATTCTTTCTGAGCATTTTCATATTTTGAAATCTCACCATATCATGCTTATTAATCCTTTTCTGTAGCGTATTGGTAAGTCACCCATGGAAATTATCATTTTCTATGCGTTTTATAACCTTTATTCTATTACCTTAAATTGTTCTCCAACCTTTTGCAGCTTTTAGTTCATCTTTGTTACATATTATCTGTCCCTTTTTACCATTAATCATAAGTTAACCAGAACATCTGTATTGTACGGTTTTAAATTGACATGGGCGCCAATGACCATAGCTCTTTATACACCCTTTATACCTCAATCAAGGACTCACAAAAGTGGATTCTGAACACACAATGAGTTACTGTGTAAGAGGTAGTAATTTACGAGATAAAGGAACAAGATTTATCTACTTTTCTGTTACTAGGACCCAGCAATAAGGGTTTTTCTACTGAAAAATTGCTGTTCCCCCAACACTACAATACTTTCTCTGTACTGGATAAACAGTATGTGGAAAAAGTAAATTGCATAAAATGTGTTGAATGTGTTCGAGGATGTTTTATGTTAATGGGGTAGGTTCCAGCCTATGTTATTAAATGGCCAGAGTCTCATCATGAACTTCAAAACGCATAGCAAAACAAAAACAATGTTTGGCAAAATGTTATTTTGGAATAAAATGCATTTGACAGACTTGAGGATGTTTTATGTTAATTGCAAAGGCTGGAACTTCATAATGAAATTCGAAACTAGCAGCAAAGAGTCAACTCAATTTTTTATTTTATTTTTAATTATTTCAAAATTCAAGTAGTATATGACTTAGTGTAGGAATCACAGAATTTGAAAATGTGCCCAGAATTCACTTCTCCCCATAGCATGTCATACACAGTTTTAACTGTTTTCTGACGTAAAATAAAAATATAAAATAAAAGTAAACTCATCTTAAAAAGTTGGATGTTATTTGAAGTTTGATTTTATGACACCAAGTCAGTGTTATCATTCTTCATGTTCTTGCGAAAGTGAACCGATTTTGTGTTTGTTATGATCAAGGTAAAGAGCCATAACTATAAAATTAACTTTTAAATTCGTGTTGTGAAGTGCAAGCTCCTGCGGGTACTAGTTTAACAAAAGGTTCTTTTCATTGTGGGCTTGGTCAGTGGTTTTCTTTTCTTTATTTCACTTGGCATTAATTGTTCCTCATTATCACCAAAACAGCAGACTTGTGTTACTTCTAAATGCTCTGTCTTTTCTTAGGTGGACCTTTCATTTCTTCTCTGTTCTGCCTTGCTGGCATCTCTCTGTTGCTTGCTTCTGATGTATTAAAAAGTGTGATTTGTATTTAAAGATTAAGAAAAGTTATGTATATTTTTTAAAAGTATTGCTATGATATTTCATCTAATATGATTTTTATCTTTGTTTCATCAAGTCAGCTGAGCAAAGTGAAAGTTATCGATATGACTGGGCCCCAGCAAAGAGTCCTAAGTGGATATCATGCAATTGCTGGGCAGCAGAGACCATCTGAGGAATGGGAAGTTCGTAAGGATAAGAAGTTCTCCAATTTTGCATTACCAGAACTTCAACATAATCTAAACATTTTAATGGATATGTGTGAACAGGTACTGTTGGGGTATTGTATTTCTTTGAATGGTTTTACTTTTAATATTCTCTAAATCAAGGGCATCCAGAGAAATCAAGAAGCTTGGGGCAGTATATCCATGAGAGTTTTTCATTTCAAACAAAACTTTTGTGCCTTCGCCCCCTACGTAAACAAAATTAATTTCTTCATGCGTCAGAAATGAATAGGAGTGGTTATTTTGGTTTAGAAGTAAATACATTTTTTTATTTGTTTTGAATGGGAAAACTTTTTGGGGCCCCCTCTATTAAATTGGGGCAAGTTACTCTGTTCACCTGCACTTTCTTAAGCGATGCTGCTTGAAGCTGGAATTTCTACTGGTTAGCCTGAAAGCTACAAAATATCCACTTTTGAAGTGAAGTTACAAGAAATATAGAGATTGTAAAAATATTTTATTCATTCTATTGCTGAAATTGTTCAGGTTTTTTATTGTATGTTTAGGAAATCATTGAAAATGATCGACGGTTAAGGTACATTAATGACAGGAAGATTACATTGGAGCAAGAGGCATCGACGTTAAAAACTGGAGTTGAACAAGAGGGCAAGCTGATTAAATCATTAGAAAATGTATTGGCTATTATTGAAAATATGGTTGAAAGGAGTAATGACCGATTGGACCCTTTAACTCTTGATAGAGCAGCAGAATTTTTTAAAGAAATTCAGGTAAGAATGACAAATACTGTGAAGTTATTCTCTAGTAATGGTCATAACAATTGGTTTATATAGTTGATTTTCAGTGTGCATCAAGTATTCTTGTATTTGTGTCTAAGATTTTTGTTGACAGTTGACATTAACAATACATTGTAACATGGACTGAAGTTTATAGTTGATTTCTAATTCAGGGGTATTGAATTATAAGGCTCATGAACATTGCAGCATATTTTGACTTGAAATTGGGGAATCTCATTAGTGCATATTTCAAAGAACCAAAAATTTTTAACGTCGTAAGTGTTATCCAAAAACACTCAATTTGTCATTTTCACACTTCCAGAAGAAAGTGAAGAACACTGATAGGGAATAGATACTAATATACATGTAAATATCACAACAAATGACATTAGTAAATTTAATTGCAAAAAATTACCAATTAAAAACAAAATACATTAAAATCATACACAGACACCAAAAATAATGCAAATTAACAGCTAGCACATTTGGCTTTAAAGAAACGTTTGGTAGGTAAAACAAGATTAATATGATGAAGACAAGAATGAATATGATGGAGACAGTGTATTTTTCTGGTTGGGTTCATGATCATACGAAGTGAAAATACCCGTACTCTCTGAAAGTACCCCTTTATACTGTCTAGTACCCTCAAGTACTAAAATCCTGAAACAACATGCACTGATGAAGGTACGGCTGCATTATAAAACATGTGCATCACAGAATGTGATACCAACTAACTTTAGATGTGATAAGTGAGATTGATAAACATGTCAATGAGTAATTTAACAGAATTGGGTCCAGGACTTTTAAAACCAAATGTGCTAAGCAGGAAAATGTAGTAACAAGGAATGTCCTGATGAGATTCCACTGTATACCTATGAATATGAATTATTTAATTATTGATTGATTCATTAATTGTAGCAGCAACTAGCTGTTATTCACTTATTTTACAACAGTGTAACACGTTCTACAATAATTCAGTTTGATATAGTAACAATTTTATAATTTGAATCACAGTTATAGATCATAGATTGTACAAATATATACATATATGAGGGAGAATCAAATGAAAAGTGCTATAACTTTTTTCCCACTATTTTACTGCAGTGAGACTGTTTCCTTGTACATTGGTTTCTTACGTAGACCCTTCCATATTCGATGCAATTGTGCCATCAGATAGGAAGAACTTCACTACCACATAAGAAAATGTTTGATTGATGTGCTTGTGCATCGCCGATTGGATGGCTTCATCATACTTGAACTTCTACCTTTCAAGTTGCACATTAATGGACCAAAGATGCCAGTGCCCAAATCTAGCAAGTATGGTAGAACTAACTGAAAGGCACCTTAAGTGTAGGTAGTTGAGGTGTTATCATGTTGAGAAAAACATCTGCACTCAACATACTCCTTCACTTTGTGCACATTACGGACTTCAGATGGTTCTTGAGGTCGGTTAGTTGGCTCTGGTCCCTGTGATGCCTCGGGGAATGTACTGTTCAATCATTCTTATCCCAGAATAAAGTCATTATCCCTTTTCCAGCAGAAGATGGTAAAGGCTCCTCTGTCACAAAAGAATGAGCCTGACTCTGATGTAGAACATCACTCAAAAGGTCGTGCCTGCTCTGAATTTCGTACACCACTTGCACACTTACCACTGTGACAGACAGATGTCCTCATACTTCATCTTCATTCTCTGGTGAACATCAACCGGTATCACATTTTCACGCCATAAAAATCTAATAATTACATTGTGTTGCTCCTTGATGCATCTGTGTAGTGGTGCTGCTATCTTGAATCAGCTCCAACCACATCTACTGCTCTAGCCTCATTCCATCAGCTTGGAGAGACATTAAGGACGGTGCCTGCAAATTTCCAAATACCTAATGACAAAAACGATTTTTAATTGCATTTTTGCAGTTTTCATTTAATTCTCTTATAAACATACACATATACAAACATACACACACATATATGTATATTTAATATCATTTAGGTAATCACAAAATTATGATTATCCAGGCTATTCTTGAAGGGTTCAGAGTTTTCTTGTAAATGCAGTCAGCTGAAAGTGCATTTCATGCATTTACAACCCAGTTTATAATAAAGTGAGAACTATGTTCTACCCTTGCTCTTTCTTTCATCAACTTCATCATATGTCCTCTAAGCCTATGTTTCATGGCTTTTGTAAACAAATTGTTAAATTCAGGAATGTTATAATATCCATTCAAATTCTAAAAGTTTCTATAATATCTCCCAAGTTTCTTCTTTGTTCTAAGTGACATTTTTTGCCATCTTCCTTCATTGACATGGTTAATTGCCTTTGTGCTTTTTCAATGTTTTTTGTCTTTCTGATAGGAAGGAGACCAAACTAATTAGCGTGGGTCTTATTTACATTTATACCTGATTTACTACAGAGAGATGCAATGTGGGGCATGCCTTTCTGATCAAATATATTGGCTCTTTTAGAAACTGTAGTAACTTGGTTATCCCATGTCAAATTTCAAATGATACGAACTTAAGATCATTTTGTTCTATCATAAAATTGAGGATGTAATTTCCAATAATATAGGTGGGATTTAGGTTAATCTTTCCAAAGTGAAGGACTGTGCACTTATTAGAGTTAAAGAGACGCAGCCAAGATTCTGATCATCTTAACACTTTCTCAAGTTCATTTTGCAGCATCTGTTGATTCTTAAGTGGATTTGAGAATAAATTGGTATTGTCCACATAGCAGTTCCGACTAGAAGACAGATCATCACCAAGATTGCAAGTATACAGGATGAATAATATTGGGCCTAGAGCAGAACCTTGAGGAACACCATTTCAGGGTCTTGATAGTGTTTTTCCAATTGCCCCCTGAATGTTGTCTGATAGATATTCCTTAATCTACCTCAATAGTTTTCCTTGTAAACCCAAGAATGAAAGTTTGTAATTAAGATGTTTGTGTGTGACTTGATCACAAGCTTTAGCATAATCTAGATAAATGATGTCAACTGGTTGTTCTTGATCTAATTCTTTAGTCTGTACATCTAATGACTGGAGTAAATTGGTGGATGTTGATCTTCCAGGGATAAATCCGTGTTGTCCTTTCTTGAAAACTGGAGTAATGACAGCTTTTTTCCATTCAGATGGCAATGTTCCCGATTCTAATGTTTGCCTGAATATTCTGTTCAGTAGAGAGGCTAATTGTAATCTGCGGTTTTTCAGGTACACGGTTGGGATAGCGTTATGTTCAGTTGACAAGCTTGCATTTAAACCACACATTAATTGGACAGTTTCAATATTTGAAAAGTCTACATCATCAATGACTGCTGCATCTCTTAGGTAGTAACGAACCTTCAGTTTCAACAGTGTATACTTCTTCAAAATTGTGTGGAAAGCATTCCATGATTTCACCTAGATCAATTATTACTAGAGTCCAGATTCTTAATTATCTGTAATTAAAAATCTGTAATTACACATTTTCTATGTATAGTTCTGAAAATTCTGATCCGGAGGAATAGTTGTAATCTCAACACACTATCCAAATTTTTTGTTACACATTTTTACCCATTTTTTACTATATTACATATTTAGCTGATGTTACACTTTTTTTTAAACATACTAATCCTTGAATTCATTTCCCCAAAAATATTTGATTACTTTTCAATATTAGTTTTTATTTCAAAATCAGTATATTTTATTATTATACAAATTTAGAATTGCATACTGGCGAACCGAGATGACCCATATTAAGTCACAACCCAATGTTAACATAGGTCTGTACTGCATTAGTATTCTCTGCCACTGCAAGTGTGCAACAGCAATGAGAATATTACCTTCAGGTGTGGAAAGTATCAGTAATATATTTTTTAACTTAAATCACAAGTTCCAAGAAATATTGGATGTCACAGAGGTGCAAAACTTCAAAGAGAATGCTGCAGTGATTCTCTAATGATCATTATATTCCCATGTTTGTACAATTGCTCTCATTGCTGCCAAAGACAAAAATTTATTTCCTAAAAACAACAAATCTAGTAGGCCGAACTAATATTTTTAAAATTGTTGTAATAAATATTTTATTAGGGTAATCTCAAATAGTGAGCATTTATTTTTTCTTTGAAAATATTCTATAAAGGTACTTGTGCAGTGTAAGTGCGCTAATTGATTTTTTAAGTGAACTTCGGTTTTGCATATTATACCTGATTTTACATATTTGTTACATAATACTGTTTTCTTTACAATTTTATGTACATATTTTACTATTCCATACTAAATATTTTTACACTTCGTTTTTGTATATAGGAAAAAATCTTTTACTACCATCCTGTACAATTTGATCTTTGTGTTTTAGAGGTGAGATTGTTTGAAATGTCTAACTTTTATATGTTCCAGTTCTCCTACAATTTGCCCATGTCCACCACATTTAGGTCTGCTTTGTTTTATGACCATTCACAGTTCAATCCATGGTTTATTTAAATTTGTTCTCTTCATAGTATCTGGCGAGTATTTAAAAGTTTATTAAGCTATATCGGAGAAGTTCTCGTAATAGGTTTTAACATCATTGCTTTCATTGTGTTCATTATTATCCAAGTCTAGTAATGCATAATGTTCAGCCAAGTGTCACATTATTGTATTGTCTGTGCAAAAGAAATTCTGTTGGGAGATGGAATTTTTTAAGAAATATTATTCTTTGTAAACGATTCTACTTGGAATGATGGGATAATCTCCCATGACCACTTTGATCAATGTTTGGCCTGATTGCAATCTGATATCTCCTGAAAGACTAGCAAATGGAACACAGGAAATTCAAATTTACAATTTCAAATGATGCAAAAATTATGCTGTTTGTGTAGCACTATAATATCACGAAGCTCCTAGAAATAATGAGAAAGTGTGCTGGTGTAGCATCACCAGTTTTTTGTGACAGAAATCTGTTCTTCAAAATTTGATCTTTAAATAATGTCATATAAATATTTTTGAAAATATGAATAGTTTTCACATCACTTTGAGTTAATTAGTGACAACTTTTAAAAATTAATTAAATAAAATTTTCTCAAATCAACAAAATTTTTCTAATTTTTTTACATCAACTTGTCTGATATTCATTGAGAATTCTGAATTTATTCAACTTTCTTCATAAAGCATCAGAAAAGTTGTTAAGTTAACTTAAGCCGTTGGTGGATATGTGAGTTGATGGCTAAGCCTAAGTATCCGAGTTTAAATCCCCGAGTGTGTGTGTGTGTGTCAAATAATGCTAGAAAGAATGTGCTTTCGTAGCACCTATAGTTTTATTTTCATTATTTAATGATTATGTATTATGAAAGTAAAATGTTGGTCTTATTTACTCATTTCGTTTGTGCTTTTTTCCCGTAACTTATTTATGATTATATTGCTTTTTGAAGGAAGACTACTATGAAGAATATATGTTATATGACATTGGCAGTTTGGCCATTCAGATCGTTGCTCCTCTGTTGAAAGAAAAACTTGTATCGTGGAATCCTTTGGAAAATCCCAGTGGACCACTGGGACTCTTCAAACAATGGAAAGACATTTTAGAGGTAGATTCGAATTCTTCTCTCACAGGTGGTAGCTCACAAGATCCGTATCATAAACTGTTATGGGAAACATGGATGCCAAATGTACGAATTGCTATCAAGTAAGTAAAGTTATGAACCATTTCCTAAATATAATAAGGAAATAACTCAACTCTAATGAGTTTTGTGTTAAAAAGTGCACTTCTCTGCGATGAAGGCATTAATGTAATGGACAAGTTTCTGAATTGAGAAGTTTAAGTGATTTGCGATAAAAAGTGAAGTATATATCAATCTGATTCCTATGCAACCAAAAGAGAGATAAAGAACTTCCATGGCCAAATATATTTCTGTATAGAGAATTGAACACAGAATGGTCCATGCATAGGATATCATGAACTTCCCAAGAACAAATATGGGATATTTAGTGCTTCAAACTATTAACAAAATGAGCACTGTGATGGGAAAAGCCAAAATGTAAGCAATACGAGTCTCCAAATCTGGATTCGGTCATTTACATAGGCATCCCTGGCGCTTCACAAAGTTGCTCCGGTATTGTGTGCCAGGTCACCCTCCAAATGCTGAAAAGAGAGGAATGGCAACTCGCCTGCAGTTCCGACTGTTCTCATGCGCAGGCTTGCCATTGCCATCCCAGCATCCATTGGGGCAACTTTTGTTTCCGTGAAAAACTAACAACAATAGAATTGCTCAGGTTTTCTGAGCTTTCTTAATCTACATGATATAGGCACTCTCAGCTGAAGGAGGTTGAAAGTGTTTGTTTTGGGGGTAATTGTAATGGCAAGCTGCAAGTACATTAATTCTCGTAGATATAGTATTGCCAAAGTAGTAGTTATGGTTTATTTATCGTTATATAATGAAAAAATCAACAGAATTCAATCCCTGCTCACGCATGAGCAGTCTACATTGAATTCGTAATTTACTACGCTACAATGTTCAAGTCTTCATCAAGTCATGTCTGCAGGCATCAGGACACACGGATGTTAGCCGCCACTGGACTTGTGGACACAGGAAACAATGGATTTCTCAGCTGCTCAGGATCGCATGGGCCTGCCCCTCTCTGGAAAAGGTAACAATCTCGCCTTTTCCAGGTCATAAACGTCGCCGATATTTTTGATGTGGCCATGGGACGCATTTGCATCACTGTGCCCGTCACCGTGCCGACTAATCGAGTAATCTACATGTCATTCTGAATGAACCTGTGACTTTTCCATAAATATGTAAACATCTTTTCAAAAAGGGCTCCAGTTTTTTCTTTAGATGTTTTGTTAGGATAGATCCCAATGCACTGAATTCAATGGTATAGGTGCTGTTGCCATCAAAGCATTTTAAATGTTCAAAAATTAATGGTATGCATTGTTTTATGAATCTCCCGCATTTTGTTTGGTGAAGATGTGTGGAGGATATTAGTTGCAATTTCGAATATCGTTTAACCGTTACTAATAATTAGAAAGCTTATGCTGTTATAACCCTTTTGTTTGTTTTTTAAGTTGCTTGCACCAGCTTCTCGCACTCTTGTGTACAGTTTATTATTCAGTTATTTAAAAATCTTTCTAATATGTCGTGAATTAATATAGTCTGATATCTTTTTTATTGTTAGGTCGAAGTCCAGCATTATCTGCATCGTATTTTGATCATTGTGAGTAGGTAATGGATTTACATGTAAATACATATTTTTAGTGGTATTATATACTTACATTCCTAATTTTGTTTAGTTTGCAAGATATTCTAAATGGAATTAAAAACATTTTAATTTTACATATTTTAAAATTTGTTTTATCCATTTCCACATATTTCGTTACATTTAAATTAAATTTGTTCAAAGAAATATCATTCCGACCTAGATTGTGGAACGTATTTCCGAGCATAATTGCATCCAGAAAGGTGACAGGATGGTGATATTTCACTATATCAACATGCCGAGGACGATTATCTCTGATACAATACGACTGAGATAGCTTAGAGCCACTGTTACCATTGTCTCTACAGCGACTCTTACCGGGAGGTCCTGAAGTATAAGTCCCAATGGTGATGGAGTTTCATCACTAGCTTCATAGCTGGGTCAAATTCAGCCAATATCTGGAGGAGAATTCTAGTGGTGGGCTGCTCTACTCAGTAGCTTTCCATGGTTTCACCAATTAACATCAGATGATTGCCGGAGCAGTACCCCCTAGTATTCTGCCTCCAAGTTCTCAAACTTATTTGCAGAATTAGTAATAAATCTAATCTAACAAACGGGCCATGCTCATGAGATTTTTGCTTCCTCTTCCTTCACCTATTCTCTCCTTCTTACATACACTTACACTTACATGCACTACCACATGTCAGGAGCTTAGAGCTTGTCACAGCTGGGGTGTACCTTGCTACGTACATAATACATATATGCAAGGTGTGATTTCCGGTGGAAGGCGACGTAACGGCATTTCGGTACTTCAGGGACAAAATAGGAAAAAAAACAAACAGAAAGAAGAGGACATACATTTCGGCAATTTATATTTTTTACTTCAACCAACTTTCATAAACTCAAAATTAAATAATTTTCCACTTGACTGTATAATTTCTACAATCATAATAAAATTATTAGTAAAAAAACAATAAAATATTTTTACCAACTCTTTAATTTTATTTCCTTTTATTATCATTACATTCACATAGAGCAAGTGCTACCACTGCTACTAATTGTTATTAAGTATTATTTTTAATTATTAAATTATATTAAAAATATCTAACTGTTTCTATTAAATTAATAATTAATTTGGGTGTTCAAGGACGTACAATTTTATATATCAAGCACTGCATGTATGTATATTTATACTTGGGTTTCTGTAATCTGTCGAATGACAGTTCATCAGTTGTTACGGTTTCGTCCATTTGGCAGTTTAAACTTCACTACAGTGACGTCACCGTGATGACATTTTAGCTCTTGATTGGATGACACCGTAATAGCTGATGAACTGTTATTGGTCAGATTAGAAAAACCCAATTACACACATCAATATATACGCAAACGCAGAATATACATACAGTGGCGCCCAGAAAAGACGAGGAACCTGGGGCAGTAGATCCACGGGGGCCCCTTATTTCAACAACAGTCCCCTTTATTTATTATGATTATTAATTATTAATATATTTTAAAGTGAATCACATTTCGCCTACAGTTACTTTTTTTTTCAAAAAATGTATTGAATGAAATACATTATTTATAAATTTTCGGGGGTCCCACTTAATGTGTGCCCACTTAATGCTTAACAGTGTTGCAGCAAGTTTCCCCAGCAGAACCCCTTGAAAACGGAACATTTTGTAACCCGTTTTCCTTTCAAAAAATACAGGACAAGGACAAAAAAGGGACTTGTACCAGTTAATAAGGGACATGTGGTCACCTTAGTTTAGATAGTTATAGAAATTTAATAATTCAGTATAATACATTATAATAGTTTTTAAACTTAATTTCATTTAGAACGTAATTAAATTCTCCTTAATTTCAAACATGTCACACAAAGAAAAATTGCATTGTATGCTCTTCTTCTAGAGAACAGTTTATATTTATTATTGAAATGGTGTAAATAATAAATATTATTAAATTTTAATTTGTTTTTATTATAAACTGATAATACAAATCATAATGTGATTTGTTCTGTGTTTTTACCTCAGTTTGGTTGACAATACCTGTCAGCACTTCTTGAGAAGTACACTGTTCACAAGCATTTTGGTAAAATAGTTTGCTCTCTTCCTTTAAGTACCCATATAAGTCCCAAATATCTTTAACTTTTGCTGAATCAAGTGCAGCTCTAATGACAGGTTGAAGTGCGATATTCTGGGGAACTCTCTTCACGTAATGGAGAAACAGAATGGTTCAGGTACTTCATAGTATGTCTTAAATACAGCTAGATTTCCAAATGGTTTGTACCTGAGAATGTGATACTGTGTTTTCAGAATACCGCATCTTTGCTTACTTTTGTTTTCTCAAAGTAAGGAAGTAATCTTCTCCAGGTATCCTTGCTGCATTTGAATCTCCTCTTTTCTCTTGATGGCAAGTTTCATGATTCCGAAGTTCCTGTCACATTGACCAAATGAGTGCCCTCGGACTGGAAACAAGTGAATGATGTCTACATGATGTAACTTGGACAACTAATAGCAAAACCACATCATTGTCTGTTTTTTTATTTTGCTCATCTGCTCTATTAGAGAAGTTTTTTCTTCTTTTTTTTCCCATCATATTTGGAAATTCTTTCAGCCTTTTGGAAAATGCAGTTAAACAAGAATCCAGTGTGTCCTTTTCCATTCATATGTTCATAAAATTGAATTATCTGCTTCTATGAACACTAAATATTTTTGGAAGTTTATTAATATGCCTACTGGGTGCACTCAGAGACCTGGTGTTATGCATCTGGGTACAAACTCCTGCAGTGTTGTTTCAGATATTGTTACCTCATTTTCTTATCAACATACCATACACAATTTAAAAAACATTCCAACTATTACCGCAAACTTTCAACATCATTCTACAGTCAACAATATCAAAATCACATTATCTGAAATTTTTCTTGCTCTTAGTCATTTGAACTCTGGAAAGAGTGCTGGACCATTAGGATATCCTCAGTAGTTTTCTGAGCAATTGCAAATTAGCTCTGGCACTACCACTATATTTTATCTTCAAGCAATCCTTGGACCTGGGGATTTTCCCCCTAGATTGCGAATACAATAGATTTTGGGTATAGTGAACTTCTGGGGACTAACATTTTTGGTTCACACCATCAAAAGTTCATGATATTCAATGATGTCAAAATTAAATAGAATTTCTCCACAATTATTGATTTTATTAATACAGAAATACTGCACACTACATTAACAGCATGAACTAAATATTTCAATAGCTTTATTTGTCCTTAGTTGTTTACATCATACTTTTTTCATTAAGATTCTTCTCAGTTTGTGCTCTCTCCATACTTGATTCTGCATTGTTCACTGTCTCTGTGTATCGTAATGCAGTCTTGACTCCCTTCAATTCCTCTTCCACTGTTGAACACCATCCCTCTCTCCAAGGGCCCTTTTACTCACTTAACATACGAGATCCTTTCAGTAGTGGCTTGGCGTAAGTGGCTAATGAAACTGGTAGCTTTTCCTTGTGGCGGTGGGGATGTCACCAGACTGCAGCAGTCACAAACTTTCTATCACCTACATAAATCACAACCCACTTTGACCCATAGCCCTTTAACACCAAGCTTTAAACTGAAGCAAGCAATCATGCGTTACCACCACCAGTTGTGGCCTTTGTTTCCGCAGTGAGCATGAGTAGCATAAGGACATCAGTAAGGTTTCCATTCTTGGCTCACTACCTTCATCTCAGGGGGAGATGTCTTTGATTATGACCTTTCGTCAAAGATATTTTTTCCAAGCTTCTCATTGTTTTGATGTTTGAATTTGTGGCACTGAGGTGATATATTTTTTTCCAGGAGGGAATTAATTTCTAGGATGTTGTGTATATGTTCACTATAGCCAAGGTTCAGGTTCATTATAACCAAATCTTCTTCTTCTTATTTGTAATGTAAGCGAAATGGGACCAGCAACTTTAAGTTCACTATAACTGAGGGTTTTCTATATCTGGAGTTAACTCTATAGTAAAGTTGTCTCAATCTTCAAGAAAGGAGACAAAAGTGATATTTCCTTTCTCAGTGCTGTCCAAAAACTTTTCGAGAAACTTGTGGTTAATATCTTTGACACACACTTATCCACAATTATGTCAGAATATCAACATGGTTTTACTCACAATAAATACAATGTCCTTTGCCCAAAGACATAATGTTGTGAGCTACTAATATTCTTTAAATAGTGAATTCTTGAACACAGTCTCTAACATTAGGGATCTTGGAGTGATTCTTGACTCTAAACTATTTCAACATTTATATTACTATGACAGTGAATAAAGCTCTGCATTTCTTGGGTCTGATTTTGCACAACACCAAATCCTTCTGGTGCATTGATATCTTTTTAATTCTTTATAAAACTTAGATTCGTCCAATTTTAGAATATGCCCGTGTTATTTGGTCACCTTACACTAAATTATCTATTGATCAGTTGGAAAAAATAAAATGTATATTTTGATGCCACCTACACCACTTTTCAGAAAGAGGTCGTCAATCCATAGATTTGATCATGATCTTCCCAAATTCTATAATTTATTTAAATTGGAAAACTCTTCAGGGTGGGAGAAAATTCTATGATTTCATTTTCTCCCATAAAATACTACATGCTCTCCTTGATTGCCCTGAGCCTCTTTTCTCTCTTCACATCCCTCAGATGAGAAAGAGAAATCCTACCTTTCTCTGGGTGGATGTGTCTTGAGCAAACTACAACTATTATATCTTTAATAAATCAATCCTTTCAGCATTGGCTTTTCAGAATTGGCAGTTCTAGTCAGTTTATTAAAATAAAATGACTAGAACTGCCAATTCTGAAAAGCCAATGCTGAAAGGATTGATTTTTCAAACAAATATTTTTAGTTGCTTTAAACTTTTACTCCCTGATCCAAAGTGTATCAGCCAGCTTTAATTTGTTGATTTAATTAATTCTAGGAGTGTATTTAGTACTTTTATATGTAATTCTCTGATATTCTCTATGAGGCAGTTATTTGTTTTGCTGTGCATTTCATATTCTTTACGTAATTAGTTTTATGTATTTTTATTATATTTATTCTTGCTATGTAGCCTGTGTGACCTGTTTACTTTACAATAATTGTGTTTCTATGGAATGTCCTGTTAATAAAAAGAAAACAAAATAAAGAAAGACTCTTTAGTGTTTGGTCCATTTTTGCACGTAGAGTCCAAAAAAGTCTAAAAGAATTATGAGGAGGCATTGTGGATGATTCATTGTTTTGTTTTTTTATTTAGATTTTCATGTGCTTCACTTCTGTGCTTGTGCAAAAGGAACTGTAAGTGACATCGTGAGTTTTTTATCTGTTTATATTTTTTTTGTATGCGAGTGTGATTTGAGTTTGCTTTCTTAGCAGAAGGCACAAGTGTCTGTTTTCAGTTTTCAATATGTTAAACTAGTTTGCCTGAAAAACTTGAAGTATGTCATGTACTTCATATGCCGCTTCTTTCCAGTTTTGTCCACGAAATAAACTTCAAACTCATTGAATATATTCTTTACAGACAGATCAGCGTTATCAAAATAGTGTCTATCAAATTTTCATGAACAACAAATTACATGATTAGAACCGCCTTTCTTCGTAAAATAATGCCATGTTTGCTGTCTGTTAGCTTTAAGTTTTTCTACTCTCCTGTGTCTTCCTCGTTCCTTTGCCACGCTCATGCAACCTACTTGAGAAGTGTTCTGTTGATCTTTGACTCCAATATCATAGAAGGATTCAAACTTTTTTCTGCATTAAAAATGTAAAAATTTCAAAGCATTTCATTAAACAATACTTAGTTGTTGATGTGAAAATTGTACCTAGAATAGTTCCTCCTGACATTTTGGAAGCATATTCTTTCTTACCCATTAATTAACTGATATTCTCTTTCCAGCTATCTTTTTCTAATTATTTTATTTTTACTCTTTTAGTTATAAAATAATCTAAAATAATCTGACTACTACACATAAAGAATATATAAGAAAAAAATACTTTTATTCATAGTAGATTCACTGCGAAACAAAACACAGCCACTAATGGTAAATGCTCATGTTGTTTTAATATTGCTTTACCAACCTAAGGAGTTGAAAATTTTCTTGGATGCAGATTAAAGTACACAGAATTTATTTCTGCATTCTCCTGAAAAAGAGCCCATTGCCATATAGTCCTCTTCTAGCTACCACCTTAATTTACTAAATTGATTGCTTCATTAAATTGATTTAGTGGGGCAGCTCTGTGGATTTTGTGTGGCAGTTCGGGACAAAAAATTACGATATTACAATAATTCCTGGAAGGCAGTCTCTTTACAATTTTTGATTGTGATTTACACCCTTTCATAGAAACTACTGTTTGCATCTAAGTTACTTTTAGTAAAAAGTTTTAGACAATAAACAATTGGAGATCTGAGATATAGATATACTAGATACCACTGAAAGATAGATACAGAATGACATAACAATATCGTTTGACGCTTAACAAAATTTGAAATACTTCTTGGGACACAGTGAACCTAATTTTCAATATACTTGCTGCGGGATTCCAAAAATGCAGTATGCTTAAACAACTATAACCGATATCAGAGGAACTAAATTGGATTCCTCCATGGAACATGGCAACCAGTTGCAATAATTGCATGTGCCCCCTGGAGGACCTCCAAAACTCAGTTTGAAAATCTATTATTGATAATAAAGGAAGTTTTGAAATTATAAAAACTTAACTTCACCTTAAAGAAATGAAATATTCTACTATTAATTATAATTAATCGTTTAATGATTTCATCTCGTCTCTTTGATGGGTTACCCCTAGTAATACTATAATCTTTAGGGGTTTAATTTGTGTTAGCCATGGACATGTGATGCAGCTCTGTGAGGTCCAGCTCCTGCATCACCAGCTGACACATTATGGCTAGCAAGGGGATAAGAATATGTGTTGTTCATCTGTCGTTTTGGAAGACTTGGAAGGGGAGGTGGGGTATTAAGAATTGTCGTAATACTTAGACATGATCCTGTTGCCGTGTGTGCAGACTTTCAATCCAACCTCTTTTCATCGTAGTCTCAAGTTAAGCACAGCCATTTAATAGCTGTGATTATGGGACATGATGGTTTCTTTTACGTATACATTTCAATTTTATCGTGAACCACAGCAATATCAAAATATTGAAAATCTGATATTGTTGTGATTTGGATTTGCGAATTGGAAGATTTCAGCCTATTAGAAAAATATCGAAGAATTTAGTACAGAGAACTTGCAGTCTATAAAGATTTTGCACATTTTTGCATGAGTAATTCAAAGTAATAAATGATTTATAAATAATTTATAATACTTTATACTAATATGCTTACTAACAAAATTGTGTATTTTTCAGTAACTGGAATTGTAGAACATGTGAACCTTTGATCGAGTTATTGGAACATTGGCTTCCTTTGATTCCATTGTGGATTCTTGAAAACATTCGTGAACAATTGGTGCTTCCGAGGATGCAACATGAGGTGGAAGAATGGAATCCAATGACTGACACTGTACCTATACATGCGTGGATTCATCCGTGGATACCTCTTTTAGGTTAGATAATGATTTAGAACAGGGATATTCAGTCTCTTACTTCTAGCAATTTTTTTCTTTCAACTACCTGCATCTGAATTGGTAATGAATAATTAAAATTATTAGTATTCATACCTGCAATGAATTAGAATGAAAATTATATAGTAATTTACCTATTAAATTCTCTGAAGGAAGGAAATTAAGAGGATAATTAGTGAGAATTATGAAATGATTAATTGGCTAATTAGAGAGATGTTCTGCGTATCATCTCTTCACAATTAGTTGCAGAATTTCCTAGGATAAAAACTGTTTCTTTGTCTCTTTTGACGCTTCTTAATGCATAGAAATCGTATGCTCTCAATTAGTGTCTAGCTGGGTATGAAAATATAACTTTTTCAACTAGTTTCCAAAACCCTGAACTACACTTGCCTTTCCTTTACCATGAAATACATGTTTGTATGATCACTCATTTTCCTATGCATAATCACTTATTTTCCTAATAATGGCTGTTAAGTGGGATAAGCTAAACTATAATAACCCAGTATGTGAACTTGAACGAAAACAACAATATTTCATGATGTAGGCTATTACAGAAAGATAAATATTGTGAATAAATTGACAAGATCTTCCAGAAATGTTGAAAGATTTACTCCGTGTTTTTATTGGGAACATATTGTTAATGCCAAGAGAAAAACGAAAGAACAATAAGGTGTGTGGTAATATTCCTGAAAGGAATGATATCAGTGAAAAAAGAAAATGTACTTGTTGCCAATTTTCAACCCTAAACCACACAAAAAAAGTTTCAATGGCTAAAATATGTTGTTTTGTGAGTGTAAGATTTGATGTGGAAGGACTCTTGCCTGCCCAACCATATGTGAACAATATTAGCAGCTAAACAGTAGACAGGATTATGTCAGGAGCCTAAATGGAATGAACGTGTTTTAAAGAAAGCCTCTCTGTTCCACAGAAAATTTCATTATGTCTGCATGATTGAATGCTCACAGTACATTGGGATCCTTGCTTCTCTTATGATGACCCCCAAAAGCAGGCCCTGGTGACACACAGACCCTGGGTGACATGGGCTCGCCTTGCAGACACAGACTGTCTTGGGTGGTTTAGGGCACGAATGGATAGAGAGCAGAGCCTCCGTCCAGGAAGTCTTAGGTTCGAGTTCCAATGGAGGCAGGATTTTCAATGCTAGCTAGATAGCTATGTTGAGTTTAGCCACTGTCTGGAGAAGAATTCTAGGCTGCCTTGATTGGTAGTTTCCTTTGGTTTCTACGATCAGCACCAGGCGAATGCCGGAGTACTCTAACTCTAACAGGTCATGGACCACCCGCAATTTTTCCTTCCTCTTCCTTGCCCTATCCTCGCCCCTTACTTACACACATTTACACATGAGTGTACTACACTACTAGTTGGAAACTTAGTGGGAAGATCTCTGCCATCTCATGCGATAAAAAGTTCACTTTACAGGACTATTTACCTTAGCAGTTGACATGTACAGAATCACTAATCAATCATTCAATTTTGCAGACATAGTGCTTCTTTATCATCGGCAAAAGATATTGGTGCACCCAGTGTAATAAATCAAAAGTGTTCATGGTTGGAATCTTTGATTTGCGTATTTGTTGAAGTAGCTACGTCCATGTCAGAAATATGTTATTGTAGCTTGTATACCCTTCATTAATTACTGATTGTGTCAGTGTGTTTTTTGATGTGGACATATAATGATTTTTTGTTTTTAGGCTATTAATTTAAGATGAGCTATAAAGATATATTTTAATTTGTGTTATCTATTTTCAGGTGGTCGTTTAGAAACAACTGTATATCCAGTTATCAGGCACAAACTCAGTAAGGCATTAGTTAATTGGCACCCATCAGACCGGTCTGCCAAATTAATGTTGGAACCATGGCATAAAGTTTTTGCTCGTGGTGATATGGATGCATTTTTGGTGAAGAACATTTTGCCTAAATTGCAGTTATGTTTGCAAGAGTTTGTCATAAATCCTCATGAACAACATTTAGGTAAATACAAGCATTACATAAATGTTTTTTAACGTCTTTGAAACTCTTGAACATGCCAAAGATTTTTTAAAGCATCATATCCAATAAAAATTGGAAGTGTATACTATTGTTTGAACTATATGTACAAAAGTATCTTTTTCCATATGAGTAATTATCAATCTTTTGTATCTTGTAGGCACTCATGTCTGACAGGATTTGATTTACTGAATATTATTATTTATTAAATTTTTTCCTGTTAAGTATATTAGTTGAGAATAGTTGTTCAATATATTTCATATTAATCTAGGCAATTGTGTTGATCTGTATGCTCTCAGAGCACTTAACTAGTTTTGAGCCTTTTTCTTTTCTTTTCTTTTCTTTTCTTTTCTTTTCTTTTCTTTTCTTTTTTTTGCCATTTTGATTGAGATTGTGAACCATTGGTTTGCATGTCATCTAACATGTCGTTTAATAATTATTTGAGGTATTTGTGCAGATCATTGGAATTGGGTAATGGACTGGGAAGGATTATTACCAGTGTTCTCTTTAGCTGGACTGCTTGAAAGATTCTTCTTCCCAAATTGGCTGCAAGTACTTACAATGTGGCTAAATTCTAATCCCAACTATGATGCCATTTGTACTTGGTACATGGGTTGGAAAGGAATGTTCTCAGAAGCTCTTCTTGCTCAACCTGGAATCAAAGGTGAGTGTCATTTGCACACACTTCTCCCTATAGTACATCAGTCAGATTTTAAACTAGGTTTTGATGTTATATTAATGAAATAGATGTATTGCTTGTTCTCATTACTAAACACGCCCAATAGTATGATCAGAAATAAAATCTTATTAAAACCATTAAAAATGAACAAATTGCAATAGGATAATTTTAGGGTAACAAAATTTCTGGGTCTCTCAATTCAGTCTAACCATGAAAGGAATATCCATATAAAAGAATTGAACACTATTAAGTTCTTTATATTACACAACCAGAATTCTTTCAAATTCGGTCAGTCTTCATGCAGTTTGTTTTGTTTATTTGCAAATATACATTCCCGCCAAATAATGGCATAATATTATGAGGAAGCACATCCTGTAGTTCCCAGATTGCAAAAGAAAGATTTTAGATTGCAGGAAAAAAATTGTACAAATAATAAACAAGTGCCACCCATGTAGCTCTTCCAAGCTTCTCTTCATTGAGAGTGGAATCTTTATTAAGCAATCTGTCTTCATTGCCTTGGCTATTTATTTATGAATCTGTAATTTTGTCAAAGCCAAATTACTTAAGAGTGAAAACATATGCAATATAGATATTTATAATTAGAAGACACATCATAGGAATCATATTCATCAGGTGACAGTATCGATAGCTCACTTCAAGAAAGCCACCTACAATACATGTACGTTACTTTACAATGCATTGCCAGATGACATTAAAACTTAAAATAGGCACACAAGCGTAAGTGCCAAGTAAAATCTTTTCTGCTACATAACTTACTGCAATAATTAGAGACTATACTGTTCATCAAAAAGGAAAATTATATTTATTTTAACAATGATATTTAATGAATTAGTTAATATTTGTACTGTATAAATTTAAGACTAAATATGCCGGTAACAAGTAATGTACTTCAGCTTCTGGGTCAATGTCCCCCGAGTCTATCTGTTTTTTCAGCCAGTTTCCTTGATCCTTTGAGCAAATACTGAGATAGCTCTCTTGTTTTGCTTCTGGACATATATGGACATATTTTGTTGAGCTTTCCTTTTGCAAGTTGAGCCATGATTGTGAATTGTTATTTTGGTAGCAATACTATAAAATTAAATCTATAATTCATTTACTTACAGCAAGCACACTTATTAATTAGGCATTTTGAGATAATTTGAAACTCATTTGATTATCCATTTTTGTCCATATTTAGAGATATAGTACATATATGTATTTGGCATTTTTGGCTGATTGTCCGACTGTGCCGGCTAGCTAATGATATCTTCTATACCTGGGCCTACTTTAATTCCTACACTTAAGAGGGGAGTATGAGAGATATGTGGCAAACATGACGTATTCCCTTCACTACAAACAGCCAACTCTGCCTGCAACCCTAGTTTTACCTTGACAGAGGATTGGAACTTGGGACCACATCATGGGAAACTAGTACACTCCCCACGAGCCATCACAGAGGCCAAGATATAGTACATATTTCATAAATATTTATGGAGAACTCTCTTATCTTGGCGTATTTCAAATCATTATTTTAAATATTTTCTACATCATGTCCTTCAAAATGAATCTTAGAAGATCATTTTCAACTTTTAGTGCAATTTGAAATGGTGTATGAGGTTTAGAAATAGATTTGGATTTAACTTCACAGTATATCACAAGGTTCAAGATGGGTTCCATTACTATTTGTGATGTGCCATTTTAGCCAGTACAAAACAATAAGGCTGGCACAAAACAGAAGCAGTAAGAGATGAAAAGAGCAATTTCACATTTGAAAGTTTAAAACCATGCTTTGTAAGTGACCAGTTATCAGAAAAGAATTAAGAGATGAATTACTTCCAGTGACACAACAAAGTTGTTTATTTTAGTTCTATTCATAATTTTTCATATTTGCCGCTATTTAAGATGCACTTTTTTTCCTTCAATAACTTTTCAAAAAAAAGGGTGCATCTTATTCAACAGATGGGAATTTTTTTGTAACCGATTTAATATTTAGTATATAGCTTTACAAAAATCAAATTTTTGTATTTTACACTGTTACTGTCATAATACTATTCAACTGTCTAAATGTTTGCTGTAAAAATGCCTGGAATATCATAATTCAGTATCAGAGGACATGGTTCTATCTGCTTAAAATGAGTCCTTATGAATGAATTCCTTATGAAAATAATATTTCCCATTGCTTTCATAAAAATAAAAATCATGTACAAAATTTAACATTAAAGAATGAAATTCTTCTTGGAACCAAGGGTGCGTCTTATACACCAGCAAAAACGGTAATCTTTTTACAGCTAATATTTTTAACTAATTTCTTTGGTTGTTTACTTAGGTAACAAACTTTTCTTTAATGTATTATTGTCAATATTGTTTTGAGTTGTTAGTGCATATTTTGAACATTTTTAGTTCGTATGTATATTTAGGCACATTATATGAACTTTTGTCCTGATCATGAGATTCATTCTGCCAGTCGTAGTTACATGTTGCCATGGTCATGGTATGTTGTTATGGTCAGGAATGTTCGGAAACTTTTCCATGTTCCGTAAATTTGACTTTGACCTTGTTCTGAAACTGGAAAAGCTATCTTAATGGCAGCAACAGACAAAAAGCAGGAGACAATAACAACAAATTGAACATTGTCAATTTAATGTCTTCTCTATTGCTTGAAAAGATGGAATGGAGCTTGTGAGATAGTGAGATTTTGAAGAGTTAGCCATTAGTAAAACTAGACTGTTCATTTTATGCATAATAAAATATTCATTTTTGTTTCTGTATCTTTCAATCATCCTCTACCATTAGCTCCTCTGCCCAGAAGGACAGATTCATCCTATTCACATTATGGCTTTTACATTTTAGCTGCATTCTGCAGCAGTAGCTTTGTTGAAAAAGCAAGTTTAGAATTTAGATAAATAGCTTTTACTATTTGATAACAACCTATCATTTGTTCTTCACACTGTAACTCATTTGTAACTAGCGTTTGCATTGTAATATTCTTTTCATTACTATTGGCAGTGGGTCATTTTTGTTATTAGAGCAAATTTGATAAATTAATAAATAAAAAGTGTTATTAGACACGTTGCATGTTATAAATAAAAGTACATACTGGCATTTATAGCAATAATAATACTAGCACAAATTTTATGTAAAACCTTTATAATTTTTTTTATTTTCTTATATTTATTATTTTATCTATTCATTGAAAATTTTCATTCTCATTTCAGAGCAATTTCGAAAAGCCCTAGATATAATGAATCGAGCAGTACTTCAACCTGGACAAATGATAAGTCAACCACCAGGTGCTATGGAAACAGTTTCCTATCTTACAAATTTGGAACAGGTCACACAGTCACCTCAGTCATCACGTGACCGAGAATCTCGATATGAGGTAGAAGCAGATAAAATATTTCTAAAGTTTGTTCTTAAACATGAAAATTGTTCAGGCTTATACAGGCAAATGAGTTGTGAGGACTATAGTTCTGCAATGAAATATTTCGTGTGTGTGTAACTAATAATACAAGTTCCGATAGTATGCCTGCAATGTACTTATTTATTTATTTAGAAGTTACAGGCTATATGTCCACTTTTACATTGTTAATTTAATATTGCAATAATTAATTAATTTTTAATTAATTAATTATTTTATGCAGTATAAGTATTATTAAGTGTTAATAACATACCATAGAGTAGTACTAAAAACAATATAATGAAAAGAACAAAGGAAACAAAAATATCAAGAATATTTAACGTATGCCAAGCCACATATGTAACCAACACAAACAATTACAATTTGCATATAATTAAAAACTTTTTGATACAATTCTGTAATAGACATATAGAATTCAGAAAGTATAAAATGAAACTAAAAAGTATTAAACCCAATAGCTAATAAGACAGATAATTAAAGCACTCTTAAATAAAATGACCGAAATGCCAACATGGCTCAGGTCTATGTCGATACCATTTGCAATTTTACATGTTCTGCTAATTGGATTGTTGGAGGTGAACATTTTTCTGTATTGTTTTTGTGAAAAAACCGCATGGTTTCAAGAATTAAATTGTGGCACTTTTGAAACTCAATACCTTTAACAAAAGGGAGTAATCGATCTTACTGTGAAGAAGTTTAAACAAAAAAATTATATCAACCTATATGATTATGATAATGATCCATATGATTTCAGTGTAGGTATATCTACTTTCGAAGCAATCCCACCATATTCATGTGTCAAATAAGGATTCTGCACACCGAGAGCAGAAGATAAAGTATTGTTGTATTATTTTATTTAGAGACTCATTTTGTGTAATCAGATAAAAGATATAAAAGGATATGATGGGCAAGTTCATTGAACTTTATCTATGACTTCTATGAGCTTTTCACATCAGAAATAAACACTTAGCTTTTGGTGTATAAATGAGATAAAGGGAAAGAGTGTGGAAAATGTTATGTCCTGTGTTTATACTTACACTTCTTAAGGAAGGCAATGTTGAAGGAATAAAAGGAATAAAAAATGTATGAAAATGAAAGGGATTGTGTTGCAAGTACTAGAAGGGAGGATTATAACTTCAAGGCTAGTCTTTGTCAGAGCATCATAAGACAGATGCTAGAAGTGAATTATGACATGCAAACCATTGTATTTACAATTAAAAAATTTTATCTACTGGTTTTCACTTATCGTATATGTATCTTCTTTTTCCAGTCATTAGCAGAAGCTGTTCGGATTGCAAATCAAGTGCCTCAGGGATTCAAAGAGCTTGTTCAGAAGCACTGTGAAGAAAGGGGTATAGTTTTTGTTCCAATTGCAAACAGATATTGTGAAGGTAAACAGGTTTATAGATGTGGTAAAATTCAAGTTTATATTGACAGAAATGTGGTATTTATAAGTGAAAATGGGACAGTCTGGCGACCTACATCGCTCAATGCCATGCTAGATATGGCAATGTAAATCGAAAATGAAGGTTTTTGACAATGTAATTACAGTTACATCAATTGAAATAATGTTCAATAAATATGAATTTTTAATCAGTGTATAGAGTTGTCAGTAGTTTCTATCCCCAGAAATATCGTGACTATATAGTGAAACCACTTTATGCCAGCCACCCTAATTAGTAGCTAAAAGTGGTTGTCCGGAGGAGTAGTCATCATAAAGTGTAATCATCCTTAGGATTGTATCATCCATTAATTCTGTTAAAAACCATTGTTAGATGCAAGTTTTTCTTGGCATGCAAATATAATACATTAATTCAATTAATTAGCAAATAAATAGAACATTTAGAAAATTGAGGAATATGTAAATTAAAGTCTCTGTGCCTGAAATGTGTGAAAGTGTTACTAATATTTATCTGCAAGTTTGAAGTGCGATGAGCCATAATTAAAATGACAAAATTCCGTGTCAAATTGAATGACAAAATATTTTATCGGTATGTAGCCAGAGTGTCTATGAATGAAACTTTCCACTATCCCCCGAAAAAACCTGCTAATGCCACTCTGGAAGTTTCGTTTCTAAAGGAACCTTCCAGAATGATTTTGACAATTATCTGGACTATAAATGGAGCACCCAAATCACACTGAAGCGCTACTGCTGTAGCTTGTTGCAGCACCAATGAAATGCTGTGAACTTCAATGATAGCACGACCATGCAGTGAGGGAGTTGGAAACCATAGTAAGCAGTCATTGCTGATCCATCTCAGCTCTCTCCCCCCACTCTCTTCTTCCGTCCCTCCCTCTCTCCCATACCTTTCTTTCTTTTCCTCTCGAGTTCCCCTTGCCTTCCTCATTGTATTATTGTATTGTGATAGGACATGTATGAAATTCAGTGTGATCTACAACACCACAACTCCTTGCTTCATCAGGGGGACAAGTCCCTGGGGTGGGCACCTTGGCTTTTAGGCTCTAATCTGCACCCCCCACCAATACACCAAACACCAACGGGCTGACGTCTGGATCCAGCCAGAACCCAGTTTGCCCTCATGGCAGCCTCCCCATACAATGCCTAGGTAGGGGCCGCCCTCCTAACTCAAAGCTCCTAGCTTTCCAGGCTAATACCGGAGTCTCAACAACGTTCCTCTCACATGCACCGGTAACAAGTTCCCTCCTCTATGCCCAGAGTACAGGGCCACTGCCACGATGAATCCTAGAGCCCAACTGGGGGCCACCTGAACTAAGGTCCAGGTGGATTTGAGTCCCCATCCCGTCTCCCCAATACTTACTGCCAGCTATTGATGTGAATGACGCTGGAACTGAAGCAACCTGACAGGTGGTTTCTGGATTTCTCACTGGACTTTAAAATGGGATCCAGAGTACTCCAAAAAGCATCCTTCACCCAATCTTGCTCCAAGGTCAATGCGCTATAGGCCCACCTGGTGGGTAGCCGGGCAAACCCGACTACCAGGAGCTTAGCATCGCCTTCTCACTGCCTACACCTAAAAGCTAACAACATGAGTGGTGCCGTGAGACTCGGGGTCTGGGTGGTCCTCTACGACACTCCAATACAAATAGTTAAACTAATTAAACACCTAAATTGTAATGACTAGGTGTACACAGTTGTAGTTATTTCTTTTCATACCACCACCTCCACTGAGTTCCCTCAACATAAAAGGGAAAATGCTTCTTCCACAGATAATTATTCATATGTCTCTGAACTTAATAGTTAAAAAAAACAAAAACAAACAACTACCAACAGACCTGTTTGTAAACTTCATTATTTTGGATAGTAGCTCTAACAATATACAAGGACAAACCATGCCCCAATAATCTATAACAACCCTGCATTTTAACATCTCTGCATCAAGAATCGCAATGCATGAAAGCAGCTGAAGATTCTACTGACACAGTAGCTCAGTAGTTGGCAGCAGAGCAACTGGCAGAGCAAGAGCAGAGGAGCAATAGTGCATGCACAGAGTGCCAAAGATGTTTCCAGGCCTGTCACCTGGTATGGTCATTAGTCTAGTTAAGTGTAGTGAATGTTTTATCGTGGGAGGTGGTGGGTTCCACCTGGTACTGATTGGAGAAACCACAGAAAACTACATCTCAGAGGAGCTGGCTGCTAGAATTCTCCTACACACAGCAGCTGAATTCGACCCAGCTAGTATTGAAAATCCACAACTTTGGGACTTGAATCCTAGGTCCTACTTGACAATGTAGCTCAGGAATGCTGTCTGGGCTAACTCAGCTAATTTGAACAATAAAGATAAACTGCAGACCAATGTACCAAAGCACTGTCAAATACTCAGTATGGAAGAAAGATGGAAATATGGTCATCAATGGAAATTCATGCTTTTATATGCTATGGTTGTGTGGGGCTGGTGTTACAGATGCCTGTAGTGTCTATGGAGACTATTGGCATGTTCCATGAAACGGTTAGATGCTGATATGTAATGTTCAATGACGGAAGGCAGAGGGGGCACCCCTCCACATCCAAGTTTGTAACACACATCAATTGAGTACACATAATGGTGTTTGACAGCAGGTACATGAACTATGTGTGATGTCACATCCACATCAGGTGCTGGATGTGCTCATGTCCACCGCACAATTCACAATTTGTTGGGATATTGGAAGGTGTCAGCCAGATGGGTGCCAAGACACCTCACCTCTGAACACAAGAAAAAGAATGGCAATAAGCCTCAAATATTTGATGTGTTACAAACACGAAGGCAATGACTATCTGTTCAGGATCATCACAGTCAATGAGACCAGGGTATGAAAACATCTCTGCTCACCCACCAGGACAATATTCAGTGTTGCAGCCTGCAAGGAAAATTTGTTGAGACTGCTCTAGAATGCCAAAGGGGCAGTTTGTTTCCTTGATTTCCTCACTGCACAGCCTGTCAATGTGGCATGCTGTTGCCACACAGTAAGCAAACTGCAGTCTGCCATTTGACAGGAGACCAAAGCTATTGAGTAGAGAGATTTTGTTCTTGGATGACAATGCAAGACCTTACACTTGAGATGGGAGAGATGGATTTATCCAACCAACAGTTCCAATCAGACTTTCTGTTTTTTCCTGCATTGAAACCTGCACTATCAGGATACTACACACATATACAGTCGAACCTACATAGATTTCTTATTCCCATGATTCTATTTAACAAGAACTCTTAAAAAACCTTTGCAGAACTACTTTTTAAATGGAAAGGGTAATTTACTCATTAAATCATAAAAATATTGAATTGTTGTTAGTATTTATATCAATGGCATTTATTTTCATAGATAGTAAATGAATCCATGAACAACAGAATTCTAATCCCACCTGTGCACATGGAATCTATCACATCCCATCACTGCACATGGAATCTATTTCGCATCCATACGTGGACTTGCTTCTCCCAGATTGTATTTTCATGTAAAATCAATGAGATTGGTCTCCTGCGAACAAAGTAAAATATGGATATGAATCCATCATCTTTAATTTTAAAGTGAATAGGCGACCATGAATACCACCGACCAATTTCTATTGTACACAGTGGCTTCTGACTCAGGATGTTGCTGAAATATAATTTTGAACTTAATGTTTGGAAACATTTTACAAATGATAAGTGTGCAGAAGTTCTAGGAGAAACAACTATTTGAGAAAGTAAGTGAAATTGATGTGCAGGAAAAGTCTGAAAATCTAGAAGTCTAATATTCCAGGTACAAAAGAGAAATTTTAGAAAATGGCCACTCAGGAATGAGGCGCACACAATCATTTGTAGACAATATACATGTCAAGACTGTTGCATTGAGATATAAATTGGGCACAAAACCGCTACCACCAGAAGTGATGCTAAAGCTGTTGTGAATTCACGTAGGGAAAAGGGTACTTCTGAAGTCAATATAATACCATTAAGCATGTAGGTATACAGTTAGAAAATATGTCAAAACGTTAAAAAGGTGATTGCGTAAGATAAAATATTGTAGGTACATTACACATGGCTAAAAAACATTTATGTGCTTGTTAGTTGTTACACACTTGTGCTACTGCATTATTGAACAATCAACAAACTTGCACATAATGGTCTCTTAGCCACTTGTAGGATAAATGAAGGGCTGAGTGCAATAGTGGTCTAACCCCAAAAAATGAGTTATTGACACCATTTGTTATCGAAGAAGGTGAACTGTCTTTGTACGTTGTTGGCTTGACCAGTTTTCTTCTATAGAGTTATGAAAGAAGTTGCTGTTTTCTCTGCAGAACTTTCTTATCAGACTACAAAACTTTAACTTGATTTTTGTCCGTTTCCTTAAAATGTGGCGTACACCTCTAGTGCCCACCCCTTCAAATAACTATTTTTCAAATGTATGAAACCCTTATTTCACAACCTCAACTGATCAACATTTATTACCAAATGAAGTCTCCAAGGGACTCCACATAGTTGTATGTACTACTTTTTCAGACCATATATTTTTCATGACTATACGGTTATTAAAGTTAGTTGAAATTGTAGTGATTTTCATGAAACATAACTTTATTATTATTATTATTATTATTATTATTATTATTATTACTATTATTTCATTAATATATGGATTTTTTTTTGTTTTCTGGGATTTTCTACAATGTTGTATATCTAAAGGAAATCCAAATTGAACTGTTTAATCTGCACTGTGTACAGAAGTGGAAAAAGTTTTTCTATATAATATTCCATTGTGGCTTAAAAGCTAGTGGAAGCAGCTTAATTATGATGTATATATTGATTCTGAGTCATTGTTGCTATGGAAATAATCCTGCTTGTTATATAACCCCCTTAAGTACCACCTTTGGACCAGATTTTTCTTATCTCAAGGGTAAAGTGTGTGTAAAAGAAAACAGATTTTATGCAAAAGATACTGGGTAGACAAATTTAGCAGAATCAACTAAAATCGTATTTATCTCAAAACATTGTTTTTGGAGTTTGTGAGTTTCACTTGTGTACCGATATATACATAGCATTTAATTTACTCTGTAAACAGTATGTGATATATTTATGTACAACTAGTGTATAGGATTGATTTTGAAGTACTCTTTTTTAATCCTTTTGCATTTAATACTGAAGGAATGCACCTGTTTTGGGTGAGAAGGATATGAGGAATACTCTTCTTTAACTTTTTTTGCCAAGAACTCGCCTCCGCAGCCCCGTGTTCAACTGTTGCATCGTCACACTGAGGATTTTTCTCTGGGGAGAGCTACAGGTGTAGTCTCCAGCAGAATTGGTACTTCGTAAAAAAGAAAATTATTCCTTTATATATATATATATATATATATATATATATTGAATGTCTTTTGATAGTGTAGAAAATTAGTAAAAGCTAAATTTTTTTAATGTGAATCTTTGGCTTTTGGGGAGTTGCAGCCCTATGAGCCTCTTATTCCACCCAACCACCCACCTTCCCACTGTGTGTGCTACTGGTTGTATCTAAAGGATCTTATTGTGACTTTGGAAGTGGGAAGATGTCTAGTGTCATGCTTCTGCTGGATATTTTTATCCAATATTTATAGCCAGTAAATAATGGTACTCGCTTAAAAAGGAAGCTGAAAGTACCTCAGGGCCTTTCTGAATAGGACATGACCAGATAAAAACTAGCTGTGCTAGGGGTTTGGGCCAGGGTCCTTCAGGTTAGTAATAAGGTGTCCAACCACTGCACTGCTGCAACCCTAACTGCTTTTCTTATGTTAAGAAATTTTCAGAAACATGTTTGATGTACTATAATCATATTTTTGTTTGTAATTGAGTAAGTTAATTTGTTTCTGGTATTTAGGGATTCTAATAATTAGATGTTTTAGATTAATTATAAATATATCTTGCAAATCAAAAATGGTCTAAGTTGTGGGGTCAAAAATGAGATATATCATTCTGTGTGGAGTCACTGAGTGTTCAACACTGATCTTCAGAACGATTCACCATTGAGTATTCTTAACTTGGAGTGTAACATTACGATATGGATGTAGGCATGTCTAAATAATTTTTATTGTACATAGTTAATTATTGTGAATATTGTTCCGGTTCCGTGTAAATTATTTTCTTGCCATGCGAAATGACGTAAAGGTAAAACTACTAGAAGACCTTTGGAATTGTTTGAAGGGCGGAAAATTAAACGAATTTGGAAACCTGCAAAGCTAAGGTGTGAGAGCATAATATCCTGTTTGTGGTCGAGATTTATGTGTTGGGGCATCAGCCAACTAGAGGCACGGACTAAACAACTTGAAACTGAAACCTGTATGCAATGCTGGCGATGTGGGTGGACCAGTTTCCAGCATCCCACACAGTCGAATAACAGCTCTCTCCACGCCGCGTGCCTCTACCGCGCTCGGCGTTGCTTTGCGTCGTGTACGCAGTAGTGTTGGGCTCCGGTGGCGCCCCAACTGTTGATTGAACCGTTTGTTCGATTGCTTTTCCTAACGATTCGTTGAATCGTTGAAATCGTTCATATCGTTCACCAATTGTGACGGTATCTGTGCTGTGATTGGTGGATCACAGTTATTGAGGCGGCTCTTTCAAAATCGAAGAAAATGGATATTCATGAATAATGTAATTACTATTTCATAAACCATAAAATGTTTAGTACATCTTGAAAGAAACGAACGTTATGAATCGTTTTAATAATCAATGATATCATCTTTTATGTCAATCTGCCCAATTAATCCGAAGATCTCTTCCAAATGAATGTAGTAATACAAATGCATGGAAGAAGTATAATTACTCAAGGAATATTTATGAAGTAAGTAGTTTCTTTTACACGACTCCAGTTATTTGTAGTTTATTAGTTTTCAATGTACATTAAATAATAGAACCATTGTTTGTAAATGAATTCTTTAATATACAACACTAGGAAGTTGCACGTTGCTTCGTAGAAGCCTGAGGTTCGCTCTCACGGTTCGTGAGTCACGAAGTCGATTCACTACTCACTAGCGCCACCATGGAGCAGACGTACCATCGAAGAACTACATGGACGACGGACCGAATCACACCGGTCCAACGAGTGCAACTGTACCAATCGCAATTGAAAACGCGGGAAAATGCGGTGGCAATGTGGGCGGAGGCACAATGGAGGCTCTTTCGGGAACATGGCGGCAATTTCAAAATTAGTCATATTCACAGGGAACGAAATAAATCCGAGGTATTGTTATGACAACACGTACTACAATATGTCAGATTAATTACAATTAAAATAATACAAGTTATTGTGTTTATTGACAATTAAACCTGTATAGCTATCAGTATAACAAACAGAGAAATCAATAAAATGATGGGCTTTATAGTACAATGGCTATGTAGTTTGTAATGAGATATTGCTAATCATGTACCTACCAATTTTGAATATATATGTCTCAATGAAAACCTTTTCTAAAAATTTAGGTTTTTAAGCACATGATCAATAATGTACCTACCAATTTTGAATATATATGTCTCAATGACACTCAATATCATTCATTGCATAAATAATATTCAGGCTACATAATTCAGTCCTCTCCATTAGCACAATAAGTTGTTTTCTTCCTAAAATATATTCTATAGGTGAAGTGTATAGTACTATCTGCACAAAATGTTTAAAGAAAAAAATTGGAGGCTTTTAGAGAAAATGTCATTCCAGCATTTCTAAAAATACGGAATTTTGAGCTTGTTTTCACAGCAAAACCTGTTTTGAGAACCTTCTTGACATCACGTGAAGTACTTGTACTCACAAATACAATAATGTCTACAAATAGATGTAATAATGTAAATATTAACGATGTGAGAGATATTAAAAATACAATAAATCATAAATAAAAATACATTTGTTTAATTTTGAAAGAACAAAAGAATACTAAAAATGGTGTTTATGTCATCTTATGCAGCTTGTAGCTTTAACTGTACAAATAGTTTGAAGAAAAAATGTGGGGCCATTTTTGAGAAAATCTAGTTTCTAATTATTTTTGATATTGCCTATATTTCACTGAAAATTACACAAATAATATTAATATTTTTTTAAAATTTCTATAAGATTTGTTAAAGAATTAATTGTGGAAAAAAATTGTATCTGAAGAAAAATAATATCTTCAATATTGTATTTGTAGGAAGGCACCAAAAAAAGTTTCAAACTTTTCCAATTTTTGAGGATGTAGGTGTATCCATGAAAATCAAATCAGTGTCATCTTTATACATGTTTCTCACTTTACCCTTACAAGAAATTTAAAAATAAAATGGAGCCATTTTTAATAAAGTTTAGAAAATGTCGCAGGGGCTTCATTTAAAAGACCCCCAAAATTCAAAGAATTCTTCTCAAAACCGCAGGGCTTTGAGTCACACCAAATTAATGGGGGAATTCATTTTGAAAATAATCCTGTGAAATCACTCAGTTTGTGTAGAACACATATGAACTGACAAACGACAGATGACAGACAGACAGGAAAACACAATTTTTTGTTGTAAGTATGTGCAAAACGTATTTCCGTTAAAATCTCAAAATGGATATTCCACAGCACTGAAATACAAACTCACTGATTAAGAAGTATTACTTGACGAGAAGTCAACCACATTCCAATATTGTGCTCTAGAGAATACTGTATGAACAACGAACAATTAGATAACACACATTTCAGGCGTGTCTTTAGCATGCAGCTCATGTCAAAATATTAACAATGTACGTGCTGGGACATGCATTTTTAGTAAAGAGGCTATCAATTTTGTACCCTACATCAATCACTCTCATCTCATAAAAGAGAAAGACTTTCATATTTGCATTACTGATTAAACTACAATAAAAACAAATATCTAATGAACATATTGCAGCCCCACTGGGAATTAGAAAATTTTTATAAAATGTCTGAAAGTTATTCCAATAAAACTTTAAAAACTTAGACAGTATAAAATTTTACTTTGCAGTGACTTCAATATAAATTGCCTCACAATTTAGTAATGCACATCTATTCAAAACCTACTAAGTTCATACTATCTATAAAACAACCATAAATACACCAACCCGAGTATCCAAAAATAGTAGAACAGTTGTAGATCAATTGATACTAGACAGGGATGACCTGACGAGGGGATAGCTGTGGCAACTCGCCCAAGGCCCTGATTTAATTAGGTTCTTGATTTTTTTTTTTTTTTTTTCTTTCTTTTTTCTTTCATTAAAGAAAATAAAAATGTATTAATCTCTAACTAAATTAAATGATATGAGTTATTTCTGATGTATGTAAAATGAATTATGTTCATGAGAAAGGAATTTTTTATTTTGAAATGAGGGCTCTCATAGATCAATTGCCCCATGGCTGTGGTGTTCCCTGGGCACCCCTGATAATTGATTCAAATAACTATAGTATTTCTTTTGTTACAATTCCCTATAGATTTCAGTGACCACAATGCCCAGATTCCAACACTTGAAACAGAATAAAAAATTACAGAACAGACAACTTCCCAAAGAAACCCATAACTAAGAAACATAATGAAAGTCCAATACTTGCTCAGATTACAAAATGAGAATACAAGGCAACCAATACAAACTATAAGTTTAACTCATTCATAAAAATATACTTAATACACTATCAATGCCCCTTTATTTGCAAAAACATCCAAAATTATAAACCAAATAATGGATAACAGAAGGCATAAAAGTGTCATGTGAAAGAAAATGTAACATGTATAAAATATTAGCACATAACAAATGTAACTTATTACAACTTCATTATCTACAACAAAACAGATCATTAAAACCTAAAAAGTAATCAAACAAGCCAAAATTATGATACATGAAAAGTAAATTGCAAATGCACCTAACAAAATAAAAGCTCTGTGGGACCTTATCAAAATGACTACAGCTAGCACCAACTAATAATAATAGAAACTAGAGGTGCTTCAACCGCACGTACATTCTCGCAATATTCTTAATGGCTATATTATAGTATTAAATATGATAATTTGTATCATACACTTCAACTATCATTTGAAAAATTCTTAAATAATTGAAACGTGAAAAATATACCTTTTTTTATTCAAATGTCTAAACGAAAACAATTGTTTGCTATTGACTCAGTGTATTCACGTTCTACATATATGTACCAACGATGCACGAAGCGTATTTTGGCCGTAAATAAAATTGTTTATATAAACGCGAACAAACGGCAGTCTTCATAATCTCCTTCTGTTATCAGTGCGGCGTTTCAACAATGGGTTGCAACAAGCAACAATTACCTCTAATTCATATGGGATACACATTTTGCCAATTAGCATTGTTGATACCGCTAGCAAGAAACCTAAATGGATAGAAAAAATAATAATTAAATATGATATTTTTATATTTTCGAAATTACTGGATTTGAAATGCATTACTCTTCATACCCACTTATTAAGCAAAGTGAAAATTATCTATTCCTTTTCACATTTAACTCAAGTAAAGGACGCATTTTTAAATAGATTTTAAATAAAATCAAAAAAATTAATTTGTAAATGTATAGGGAAAGCTCAAATGTAAGAAATGATTAAAGAAATATGAAATAATATACAAATTTAACTTATGAAACATCCAACTGGTTGGAATTATGTTCAGCAAGCGCAGTAAATTCGAGCGGACTGTTTGTCGCAAAATTACACAAAATTCTCACATTTTCAAAAATTCAACATGACCTTATTTGAAGATCAATTTTTGATAAAAGCATTTCATTAGCAAATGAAATGCTTTCATCAAAATGAAAGCATCTTTACAATTGTAGTTGTAGGAATTCGCCGAATTTTTTTTAATTTTTCGAAAAAAAAAACAGGCATTTCAACGAGCTTGAGACCGCACCATTCCCTCAAAATTCTGTGTCGTTTTCAAGAAAAAAAGGTTTAAAGAAAATAAAAATGTTCCATATTTCACGCAAAATTACGCGAAAAATACTCAAATTTTCGAAAGATTGTATGACTTTATTTCAAAATCTATCTTTAAGGGACAGATTACATTATGGGAAAAAAACCTCCATCTTCATAATTGTAGTTGTAGGAAGACACCGAAAAAGTTTTGAATTTTTGAAATTTTCGAAAAATTAGGGTTTTTAATCAACATGGGACATGCACATCTTCAACGTTCTTAAACTTTTGAAAATGTCCAAGGGCCTTCATGTAAAGCACCTCCCAAAATTAAAATATGTTTCAAATTCAAGGGTCCAGTTTTCAAATTCAAGTCCAGTTTCCTGATCCATTGAGCAAATGCTGAGATGGCCCTTGATTTGCTCCTGGACGTAAATGTAGCTTCACTATGCGCACGGTTTGTTGAGCATTCCTTTGCTAGTAGTGGTAGGAGAGCTTAGGGTGAGTTTCTATTTGTTAGCAATAGAGAAAAATCAAATCCGTTCGTTTACCGTTACAAATAAGTTTTCTATAATTCGGTAACGAAAATATCAAGATTTTGAGATGTTAATCTCTCGCTTTTTAAAAACTCACGAAAGCGTGAGCAGATGATTTTCTCCCCCCATACGTCATATACAGTTTTTAACTAACTAACTAACTAACTAACTAACTAACTAAATAAATAAATAAATAAATAAGTAAATAAATAAAGGGACCTCGGCATCAGCCACATCGATTGGGGAACATCAATTTTGGAGAAAGTTTACTAAACGGTTTATCGTATAGCGTTGTTGACAGACAGACGTTTTGCCGTCAATCGATTTTGGGAATCAAGAAACCACAACACATGGATTCTGGCTACACCACGTGTTACATGATTTTTCTGAATTTAATAAGGGGAGTTATCCACTTTTTCGTTAACAGGTCCCTGTAATGAGAGTTTTTCTGCCGAAAATTCACGGTTTTTTCGCGCAGCGAAAGCTAACTGCATAAGTGGTAGCGAGAAAGTAAAAATATGCAGCTCTACTACAAAAACAAAACTTTACAAGCCTCACAAGAAATAGATGACATATTCAATGGCCAATTTTTAACAATTCGTGAAAATTAATCCCCCAAAATTCTCTCTAAACAATAAAACGCACCAACCTAACACTAATGTAGTAACACAAATCATCAATTCTATATTTTTAAATGAAACCCTCTGAAATTTTAAAAATCAGAGCACAAATGGAGAATAAATCCCCAGTAAGCCTGGACAACATTCGAGATTTTCTTATCAAACACGGTGTTTTGTATATAGTGCAACCACACTTTCATATTTGCAATTACTCTTAAAACGGGCATTTTCCCAGATGTATTCGAAATGGCAAATATTAAACCATTGTTTAAAAAGGGCAATAGTTGTGATCCAATGAACTATAGACATATCTCCCTGTTATCAGGATTTTCAAAAATTCTGGAAAGGCTTTGCAATGATAGACTCAGTTTCTCAATGCAAAAGTCTTCACAATTGCACAACATAGCTTCAGGAGTAACAGATCCACAAGACACAGCCATATTCTCCTTTTTAAATGGCATACTTGTTGCATTAAATTAGAAGGAAATTCCTATTGTGCCTCTGACCTGGAAATACTAGAGTTCGAGTCCCGATTGTAACAGGATTTTCCTCACTAGCTAGGTGGAATTTAGTTGCTGGCCGGAGGAGAATTGCAGTCTGCTGTGATCGGTAGTTTTCCGTGGTTTCTCCGATCAACACCAGGTGTATGCAGTACCCTAAAAAACGGGCCACGGATCGCGCGCGATCTTTTCTTCCCCTTTCCTTGTCATATCCTTCCCCATTACTCTCTCTCTCACACACACACACACACACTTATATGCAACACTTGTGTACATAATCTACTAATAATACATACCGAGAGACTGGTCGAGAGTTTACAGCTTGTCCCGGTTGGGTCGGTGCCACGCTGGTGGGAGATACCTGGTGAGGAAATCCCGCCAGCCGACGATAGGTAGGTTGAAAAATCCCAGCAAGCCGACATAGATTGGTCCCGGGATCACACCATCCAGCGAGCCGGAGCACACCATCAAGATCACTGCCACATCCCGCGATGAAACTATGGACTGCACTTACGGAACTAATGACCTTAGCCGTTGTCGCGCCCGGATTCGTTGATCACTCATTATTCTATAAGATGGTATACGCGTGGAGCTAAGAAAGGCGCAGTCTTTCTTGTACTAGTTTCCTTATCTCTGTAGTGTAGCCTCTCTTTTCGGTTTTGTCTCACCCTCTTTTCACCTGCAATCTAGTACTCCCTCTTAAATGATATTTTTCATCTTTTCTCAATTTTTCCCCGGATCCCCTATAATTGAAACTAATCGTGGAACAGAATGGCACAGACTTTCTCGTAGCAACGTTTTCTAATTTCCTTGGTGTGAACTGGCCCCATCTCTTGGTTGGACTGGTCTTGCCCTGGCCTTTCTTGGACTGGTCTTCCTCTGGCCAACGAGCCCAAAGTACATTATTTTGAAATTGTCGCAATTTTTCCGTTTCCTAATACTAGAACCGAAATATTATTTTAAGAATATTAAAGAAAAGTGAAACCTCGTCATAAATGGCAAGATTCATTACAAAATTTGAAGCCGTTTCTAAGAAATTGGCTTTCAGCGTCACTGTAAACGCGAAAATTGGTTCTTTCCACAGAATCTATTAGGTTTCGAAAACTTCATTTGAAGTCATTAGAAGCACTTCCACTCACAAATGCAATAATGTATACAAATCGCTGGATATGTGCATATTAACGACGTGAGAGATATTTTTTAAAAAAATACGTTTTTCCGGTCTGTATGTAAAGTAGCCCCAAATTTTAAAGAATGTTTTTTCAAATTTTCAAAGCTTCAACTAGAGACAGGTGGGCAAAGGTTTCTTCAATTTGGAACAAATCCTACGCAATGTTTAGGCGCTAGTAGGTGTTCACGGACCGACGGTCGAACTGACGGACAGACGGATGTTTTGCTTTCAATTGGTATTTCAGCATCAATGACCCACAAACTGGCATTCTGGCTACACCACGTGTTAGAGGATTTTTATTTTAATTTAGCAACTGGTTTTATTGGATTTCTCGTTATCAGGACCCGGCAATGACTTTTTTCTGCCAAAAATTCTCCGTTTTTTTTGCGCAGCGTTACATAACTTCCTCAACACTACGTATATTATCCGTATATACGTACGTATACGAGAGAGTTAAAAATAATTGAATTGAAATGTGACTAAGAATATTTTAGAAGCGCAAAACATGGTCATATATTAAATTTTCATTGAAACATTGTGAGGCGTAGAAAATAACGTTTGAGAATTCGGAAAGGCGCAATTTGAAGCTCATTTTCATTTAAAACTGTCGAGTTTTCGACAAACTTCATAAGAAATTATTTGAAGCAATTGTACGCATATGTGCGATAATGTATTTACAAAATTCCCGCAATTCCGTAAACCAATTTTTCGGTCACAAGGTGAAACAAACATAATTCTGACTTATTGTTTTAGAGGAAGTAATTTACTATAAACTGGAAGAATTTATATCCACTTTTGGGGTAAGATACCGCATAGGGTTGATTGTAAAGAATTTTTCCGACAAAATTGCTGTTTTTTCATGCCACAGCATTAACATATCCTCGCTTCACTGCATAATATCGCAGTCGGTCCTGAAAGTAAAAATTGGAGGAGAATAGGTAACATCCACTTCATGATTGAAATATGCATGAGAAATATTAATTTGCACTAGCTTGGGTATTTTCGATGTAGACGAATCAGCCACGATTGTGACTCTTGATAGTCCTAGCTGATCGATTTTCAACTGTTATGGTCATTAGCCTATTAGTGTAGTGAATATTTTATTCAGGAGCTGGCAGAGTGCCTTCACGACTGGATGGTGAGATCCGGCGCCGAGCCATACGCCGTCATGCGGGGTCTCCTTCTCCAGGTACCTCTGCCAACGGGGTACTGCCCCAGCCGCTTCAAACTTCTAGTAAGTCGCCGACATGTGTGGTAGTGTAAGTAGAGTATTTGGGGACAGGTTAGACACGGAAGAAAGATCGCGCGTGGTCCATGGCCTTTTGTTAAGTACTACACTGGCATACGAGTTGTATTGAAAGAGAAACCACAGAAAATGACAAAGCAGCAGACCGTTAGAAAATTTTGATAAAGAGTAATTTTTTGCGTAAACTCGATAGTTTTTGTTTAGATACGAACAAAATACAAGAGAAAATTTTCCTTTTTATTGTTTTTCTTATTAATCAATTTCCAAAGGAAATATTATTTGGAAAACTTCAGATTCGTATTCAACGCCCCAAAAAAACATATAGAAGCGAAAAACAAATAGAAGCGAAAAAGAAATCTACATAACATGATTTAGAAACAGTATTTCCTGAGCACGTAATGAAGGCCTGGTTCGGCAGTAGCACAGCTGTGGCACGGGAAGATAGTATCACTTAGCAGTAGAGGTTATCGGCCTGCCCCCTGAGCGAGCGTAGGTTGCATTGCATTCGCTCGCTTCGATTCGCCTCGCCCCTCGCAATGGAGCGCTCTGACTGAACCATCGCTTGACTTTCACGTTATCGTGTGGGTAGTACAGAGAAGGTATTGTTAAGTTTTTCAAAATGTATATAGTATCCTTTGTTTTGATTTGAGTGTTTGATAAAATTTTAGGTCCCGGAACCCATCCCAAATTACTTATTAATTAAATTGAAATAATTATGTACTATTTATAGGATAATTTAATAATTATTCCCAAGGTACCGGATCTTCGTTTCGCGTACCCCCAAAAATCAAGCCTATTGAATTTATACACACACACACACACACAATAAGTGAGTCGTTTTCAAAAACTTACTTCTCCGACGGTCCGTCAGTGGGCAACGCTCGGATCAAATTTGGTCATGGGATATTTTCCAAAATTTACATTCTCCGATCCATCTTTCAAGGCCTTGTGATTTTGAAAAGCGATTTAAAAATCTAGTTCTTCAAAAGACTGGAAGAGTTTGTAAACAAAAAAAAACATTGTTCTTACCGCCTTCATTCCACTACGTCTCAATACTTTTACTTGCCATCCGTGCACTCTGTTGGTGTGACACAAAATCTGCTCTTTGGACAGGGAAATATTAATTTTGCAATATAATAGAAAAGCTCCCGAGTGTACTTTGTTGCTTGTTGAAAATCCCAATGCTTCTGAAAATAAAATCGCTGATTCAGGAGAAAGTCTTTTCGTACACAGACAAAAGATGTTTGGCAAATTCAGTTTTATCTTTTTGAAGTAGATTTTTAAAGTTCATTATATAGTCTTCAGAATCCAAGACTTCACAAATTACAGGAACAGTTTTCACAGGGCCTAAAGTGCCTATTTGAACGTTTAACTTCACCTCGATCTCAGGAGTAACATAATTTAGTGTCTCTTGACCAATTTACACATAGAGTACTATTATCGTTTTTTCGCTGTGCATTACAAATTCTAACGGGTCAATCCTCCGAGGACGACACAATTAGGTCATTGCCAATTATCTCTAAAACTTATGAATGAATGCATCGAACAAGTGCAGATGTAGAAAGATCACTCATAATGACATCTGCTGCCGAAGCAGTAATTCTCAAGTTAGAGTTGATTTCCATCACAATTAATAGTGCACGGGAACATCGGCTGCTTCCGTGAAATCCTCAACAGCGAAAGAATTCTGAAGAAATTGTTCACCACCACTGTCCCAACTCGGTGAGTAGGGAGCGACAACATTCCTCATAACTAGAGCTCGAAGGTTCACATATTTATTTCACCTACAATAAGCTAAGCGAAGGGCATTTTTTTTCACGAAAATAGGCAAGTAAACAGGCGTTTATTGTGACTAAAGTACGGGTGCAAAAAAGGTATTAAACAGTGAAAAATCACTAATTAAAAGGTATAATTTTAAAACACTACTAAATAAAATGTTTCAAATTTTTATTCCAACAAGTAAAAATTATCACTTACATGAAAGGAAACGTCTTCTTCGTTCTAATCTTGATTGCACATGACCACCCGATATGATTAATAATTTTTTTTACTCGCGACGCTATCTCGACGAAAATCACTCTTGTGAACCCCCTTTCGAATCTTGGAATCAGTGAAAAAACGTGATTATAGTTTTCGTTCATTGCGCCTGTGTAATCCTCAGCAATAAATGGGTCACATCGTAATTCATATACACAGAGCTTTGTCCTCAAAGGATCGGAGGCCAAAGTCAATAGTAGAACGGGATTCCTCGTGAAAGAACAAAGTCTGTCGTCATTGATGAAAGACAACAGCAATCTTGACTGGTATCAGCTTCTATTCTCATTTAGATTTTTAACACTACCCGGCTCTGCACCCATAGCCGAGAAAGACAAAACGCGACAGTACCTTCGTTTTGTCCAAACTTGTAGGTATGGTTTGATCGAGATCGGAGCCAGAAGAAAGTAAGGGAAATAATAACGAAAAAGGATGGAAAATGATTATAGTTATTATATAGGCATTAGATTATAGTAATTAACGAAACGAGTGGATAAAGAAGGGTATAAAAGCATAAGTAGTAGGTTCAAGAAAGCGAGCGATGATAGAGCAAGATTTTTCATTTACGAGTACAAATTATACTCCTTTGTATACATGTTACATTGAATATTTTTGTTTAAATAAATAAGGATTCACTGAATAAACCAAACATTACAAAAAACGATGATTCCAGTCAATTTAACTCTATATTTGTAGCAGACGTTTCGATCTAAATTGTAAGGTCCTCTTCAGTGTCTGTTTTATACTATTAGCACTCATGTAAAATATAATGTAATGCTTGTAACTGATTGGTTGATGTTGACCTTTCAGACACTGAAGAGGACCTTATAATTTAGACCTTATAATTTTCAGAAGTTTCAAATTGGTTTTGTAAAACAAATTAATAGTTAACGAAGGAAAACTGTCTCAATGCAATTTTGCGCTTCAAATCGGCAGTCGTATGCTCCATTGAAAATGAACAATATGCAATTAGCTGATGCTAAGGTAACAAAATTTCTAGGTCTCTCAATTCAATCAAACCTCAAATGGAATGTACATATAACAGAATTAAACACCAAATTAAGCTCATTGTGTTATGCATTCAGAATTCTTTCTAATTCTGTCAGCCTTCATGCAGCTCGTTGCATGTATTTTGAAAATTTACATTCCGCCTGAGATATGGCATAATTTTCGGGGGAAGCTCATCCTTTAGTTCCCAGACATTTAGATTGCAAAAGAAAATTATCCGAATAGTCAAAAACTCCCATCCACGTGATCCGTGCCAGCATCTTTTCATTGAGCTTGGAATTTTACCATTGCCTTGCGTATTTATTTATGAGTCTGTAGTATGTCAAAACTGACTTACTTAACGGTGGAACTTATTTTCATGTAATACTGATATTTATAGTTACAACACTCGACGTAGAAATCATGTTTTTTCAAGTGTCAGTATCAACAGCGCGTACAATACATGTACGTTACTTTACAACTCATTGCCAGGTGAAATGAAACAATTAAAATTGGTACACAAATTTAAGTGAAAAGTAAAATCTTTTCTGCTGCAAAACTGTTTCTATACAATTAGAGACTATACTGATCGTCAAAAGAAAATAATGCTTACTTTAACAAAACAAGATTAAGTATAACGAATTAGTCTACATTTGCATTATATAATTAAAAAAAGACTCAATATGCCTGTAACAAATAATGTACTTCGGGTCAATGACCCCATCTCGATCGGGTTTTGTCCAGTTTCCTGATCCATTGATCAAATGCTGAGATGGCCCCTTTTTCTGTAATTTTGCAACGAAAATATCTAGTTTTTGAAATGTTAATCCTTCTCTTTTTTAAATTTATTATTATTATTACTATGATTTTTCATCTTTCAACTATTAATAGTTAAATTGTTGGGAAGGGATTCTGAAACTCAAGAAAGCGTGCAGATGATTTTCTCCCATACGTCACATACAGTTTTTGACTGTTTTTGACTAAATAAATAAATAGGTCGAAACGTCTGCTACAAATGTACAGTTAAATTGGCTGAAATCATCGTTGTTTTTTTGCAATATTTTTTCGTTTACATTTAAGAATAATTTAAATTTTGAAAAATTCAAGAACATCTTTTCGATTTGAGGCACATATTTGATGACGTATTGCTTCTGAAAAAGGCCTATTTTAGTGGGCCGTGCATTGTGTACACAGGATCACTATTGTGGTTTAGAGGTTAAAGAAATTTGTTAAGTGGAAGACATTGAACTCATACCGGACGAAACATTAGAAGCTGACAAAGCCATAAAAACATTACTTCCCAGGAAAAGTTAAGACAGTTATGAGAGAGAATACAAGATGTATGAATATTGGAAAAGGAAAAATAGAGTCACTTCGGATACAGTTGTGCTGCGTACTTTTTAGAACGGGTAAACACAACTGACATTCATATTTTTTACATTTGTGATACTAAGACCAAATGTTTTTTATGTAAAACATTTACTTTACTCATATTGAATATTTTATGTTGTTCCATTAGTCAGCTCCCTTAACGTTTACTTCACCAATTTAGTTATATTCATTACTTGTTTACATGTAGTTGATGTTGGTACTTAGTTTATGATGTACATTTATGTTCATGTTTCATGGCCGACTGTTAATACCTTCACCAATTCTGTTATTGTGTCTTAATTCAACGATTTTGATTCTTCTCAGAATTCTGATTGGTAGTTGGGGAGTTTTCATTGCGGGGTGGAGTTTTAATTGCACGCGTGCTATTATCATAGGGATAATAAACGATTTTCCATGTAATTAATGCCCACATGTAGTTAACTAAACAAAAATGACCCCATGAAGGGTCCCATTTAGGCAATTGATGTCACTGCAATGTCTCTTCCATGAGGTCATAGGGTCGAGACCCGACTGTAGCAGGATTTTCCATACTAGCTAGATATCTAGGTCGAGTTCAGTCGGTGACTGGAGGAAAATTCTAACGGCTGGCTGCTCTGATCGGTAGTTCACCGATCAATACCAGGCAATTGCTGGAGCAGTGCCCTAACAAACAGGCCACGGACCACGCGCGATCTTTCCTTGCCCTTCCTTGTCCTATCATCACCCCTTACACACTCTTACAATCACATCTACTACACTGTCAGGGGACCAGTCGGGAGCTTACAGCTCGTCCGGGCTGGGGCGGTGCCACACTGTTGGAAGATACCTGATTGAGGAAAATCCTCGCCGACGGTAGGTTTGCGCCGGATCTCGCCATATAGCAGGGAAGATCACCGCCCCTCGCGAAAAAGCGTCACTACACTTACGGAATTATGATCTTAGCAGCTGACGCCCCGGAATCGATCAAATAAAAAACATTGAGACAGATACAAAAGGAGAAACCATATTTAATACACTGGAAAACTTACGAGATGAGAAAGATATCCTAATGAACATTATATCATCTGCTACGGATGGCGCTCCGGCTGTCATGACTTCACAAAGGTTTCTTAGTGCACGTAAAAAAGTATATTCCAGATATGCATTGCGTCATTCATTGCCTACATTTGGTTGCGAAAAATATAGGTAACGGCTGTTTCAGTCTCTGAAACATGTCATCATAGCAGTCAATAATATCCGAAACAGCTCTTTAAATGACCTATTATTTAATCAGCTTTGTATTGCTAATGAAGATTTCAACCGATTGCCTTTTTACACAGAAGTGCGTTGGCTATCAAGAGGTACTTTTCTGACTCGATTTCATAATCTGTTTAACAGTGATAGAGGTCTTGGAAAAAACAAAGGCATATATTTCCGCAACAACATCATCACATCAAAGAATGATAAATTGTTTAATGATATCAATCTTCAAGATAAACTTGATAAAAAACATCGTTGCTTTCGTAGCCAAACTGCTGTTACACAAGAAAACTATCGGCAGACTTGAGTTCCCCAATTCCCCTAATTTATCAGTATCCTTCATCAACGACGACTTGCTTGTTTACTGCCAACATTTGGAGAACCTCTACAGTGATTTCAAAGAACGGTTTCAGGACATTTTAAAAGTGGAAATACCGGACTGGGTGTTAGATGTATTCTCAATTGTCTACACAGAAGGATCATCCCAGCTGGAAGAGAAACTGCTAGGCGACAAGAACTGACAACGATTGGGGAACTAATCAAATTCAAAAATGACTACCAAAAGAATTTTGGCTACAAAAGCCAACTAAAACGAATCGTTTGCATGTTACCGAACGCTGAGTAAATTGAATCTGATATTAACAAACTTGTTAAAAATCACTAGATTCATTAGATAAGTTTTAAAATATAAATGTTTGTTTCAATTTGAATGAAAGTTTTTATATTATAAATTAGCGTTATAATTACTCCTTTAGTTAGAAAGTCTCGTTCAAAACGTAATTTAGAACTCTGAAACATGATAAGACTCAAATGGCACGCTATAATGAAAGTGATGATTGCGATTGTGATTTTTAAGATGTCGTACAGTTAAAAAATATTGAGGGGCGCTACGATTCTCAAAGTGGGCGGTAGACAAAAAAGTTTGAGAACCTCTGTTTTAGAGGTAGTAATCACTATACATAGAGACAATATTTATCTTTTTTTTGTTATCAGGGCCGGGAACAACAGCTTTTTTATCTAAAATTGCCTTTTCGCAGCATTACAATACTTTCTCTGTAAAAGACAATAGTAACAAATAAGTCACAATTACACAGATGCCGGTAGAGATAAAGAAAAGGTGGTTGATCAAAGTTCCAGAATCTATTCGTAACAAATAAGTCACAATTACACAGATGCTTCGGGGGAGGGGGAACATGCACAGCTCCCAAGCAATTTTTGGAAAACAATTTCCATAGCATCACACTACGCAAGTGAAACATAAAGAATACATAAAGCAGTTTGCATGTACTCCTTCTACGAGAATCAACAATACAAGAATACTAGATACACTACAGTATCGCCAAGAGTGGCTAGGGCATCAACTGATGTCACTGCAGGCCCTCTGACCGGAGAGCGTAGGTTCGAGTCCCGACGATGGCATGATTTTTTGGACACTAGCTAGTCTGCTAGGTCGAATTCAGTCGCTATCTAGAGGAGAATTCAAGCGGCCGGTTGCTCTGATCGGTAGCTTTCTGTGGTTTCTCAGATCAACACCAGGCGACTGCCGGAGCAGTACCCTAACAAACGGGCCAGGACCGCGCGCGATCTGTCCTTCCTCTTCCTTGTCCTTTCCTCCCCTTACACACACTTACACTAACATTCACTACACTACCACATATTCCGAGAGACCGGTCGGGAGCTCAGAGCTTGTCCCGGTTGGGGCGGTGCCCCGCTGATGGGAGAGTCCTGGTTAGGGGGAAACCCCGCTAGCCGACGGTAGGTCGGCGCCGGATCTCGCCATCCAATGGTGGAAGCCCACCGTCACCTCGCGAGGAAACACATGCACTACACTTACGGGACTAATGACCTTAGTATTTTACGCGCCCGGTGTCAGTAATCCGTCATCAATCAATCAATCAATCCGAAGTATCCATATACACCGTGCGAGTGCTGGTGTTTTCATGAAAAAAATATTACCTCTTACGATTAGTTGAGATGTAGAAGTTAATTCTCTTTTCTCGAAAATTACCTAATGCTTCATAGTATGGGAGTTGTGTCGATGGAAAATATGCTTGGTAAAATAATTTATTAGTACGGAAAGTTATATAATTATGAATTGTGGCGCAATGTTTCATTGCTATCAGTAGGGGCTGATTAGTTTACTGGCGCCTTAACTCCAGAGCGCATGTTCAACCCCAGTTGAGGGGCGCGGATTTTCGAATAGCGGATAATCATCCCCGCTCATGTTGTACTTACTAGCGTAAACAACCCTGGCTAAATGCCCGAGAAAATTATAACTCTGGCGAATCCTTCCTCATCACATTCCATACTAACTTTATTCCATGTTAGCTGGGAACGTCTAACGAAAATGGATGACGATTTCAGTGGATTCAAAAATTACAGGCAACGCTGGAATTCCTTTATTGTCATTTCTTCTGTAGTGATGCTCATTTCTTTTAGCCTAAAAACCCACGAAATATTTATGAATTTATTGTTGTTTTTTCCTTGCATATGCAATAGTTTTCAAGAATTACACTGCGACACTAGAGCACCGCCGCGATATACTAGGGCGGGGGAGGGCTTTGGACAGAGGGAAAAAGTCGGTTTTCAATTGTGCTCAAGCACTTCCAAGGATTGTAGAACAATAATTATCCTATATTTCTTATCCTGCGTCTGTGTTTCATATCTAAAATTTCCTCTTTTGTTTTAATGTTTCTTTTACATCTTAATTGCATCATCAGACATGACAGACAATATTGTTAAAAATAGTATATGATCATATTTCTTTGTACCGAACGTGTTTTTCTGATGTTTCCTTCGTTTCCGTCATATTGTGGATTTACGGCTGGGGTATGCAAATATCCAGCGGAAAGTAGACGAGGAAACGCGTCTTCGCGAGGAAAAGACGGCTGCTACAGCGTTTTCATTTCTGTTAACAAGCTGAGAATAAACCAACAAAACATTTTGTACTAAAAATTACTTTGAATATTTCTGTAACTTGTATGCGGAACTAGCTTCTTCCACCACATTTTGAGCCTATGCCCAACCAATTTAGTAGCGATTCACATCTCCCATGCTGGACAACCATGTTAGTAATCAATGGAGTACTAGGACGAATGATCGTACCATTGCTTACCACAAAGGAGGGAATGAGACAGGGTTTGAAGGTACGATCGCGGCGGTCAATGGCTCCGTTTGTCGGGTACTCTCCGCATTCCCTTATATTGATCGGTCACCACAGAAAATTACCAATCAGTGCAGCCTTCTGTTGAATTCGGTCGAGCTAGACGTAGCTAGAGAGGAAAATACGCCACCGCCGGATCTCGATCCATAGGACGGAATCGCATTAGAGATAGCGAGAAAGATCCAGCATCATTGCTACACATTGGCGATATTGTGACTTTTGACATTCACCTCTCAACGCGACATTCTACAGCAGCGCCTGCCCAGCGACCGACCACGCGTTTCCGGCGACTGCTCGCGCTCGTCACCTTTGGCGCGACGCGCCGGCGGGAACGAGAAAATGCGGGAATCGGTTTAAAGAACTAAATGTTATCGGAGTCATATATTAAACTACGTATACACTGTTTTCAGAACACGAGAAAGATAACATATGTAAAAATGATGTCATTTGTCGTTTCGCGAAAAAAACAAACAAGTGTTTAAAAATATTACCGTCTGCATTGAGAACAATTTTTAAGTATTTTTCTAACTAAAAAGTAATCATTTTTAGAAGTAACTTATTTTGACGTAAATAATTTATTTTAGATTCTAATACATTCTTCGCTGTAATAAATAACGACGATTTCTTATATTGTTCGAAGGTAAAGCTTAGTGAGGTACGTGCGTTATAAAATAGTACATACAATATAACTTTGATAGTGTGAAAATCATTGAATGCCAGCACAAATTTTAAATTTCAAACTTGTATTTTTAATAAGAAAATACTACACAATACGCGTTCACATTATTACTTGACATGAAGTTACCTCCATCCTTTATTACCCTTCCAATTTGTAACATTATTTGATTAAAGGTAGTGTTGGGAACTGAATATCAATTGACACGGATATCCTGAGTAAATCTTGTACATACACGTTGTAGTACAAGTGTACACGTTGTTAAGGAATCCCGCGTAATTATTACTTCGAAGGTTGGTAGTATTCTGTGAAATCTTCTCGCGCGCACGTGTGTCATCGCAGGAATGTCCTCTAGCGAAAATTTCCTCTTCGCTCGCTGCCTGCCCTGTCTTGAGGTGATACTCGTGCGTGGGTTCGGTGTAGAAATCTCTTCTTCGTCCTCGCGCGCACGTGTGTCATCGCAGGAATGTCCTCTAGGAGAATGTCGCCTGTATGGAAGGTGTTCGAGAGGGTAGATGGGACTTCTGCCAGATGTAGATTATGTAACCATCCATATTCTACATCTGGTGGTACCTCGAACCTCCGAGACCACATACGGCGGCGTCACCCCGAAGTGGAACAGGGACAGCAGCTAACAGAGAATTCAGACGGCGGCGTCCCATTATCAAGGAGCAGTCAGGAGTCCCGGACGATCGACAGATATGTGGCACTGTTTATCGCCCAGAGTTTCCAGCCTTTCAGGATTGTTGAGTTAGCGAGCTTCAGGAAGATGCTACATCATCTGAATGCTCGCTACCAACCGCCATGTCGGCGAACAGTGTCAAACGTAAGTAAACTTTTAAATAATATATTCAGTTAGTGATGATACTCATATAGATTTATTTTAGTACTTCATATGTAAGATGTTGATGACTGATAAGCATGTGCGGGATGTGCTCAGCCGCGTGTTTTAGAGAATTGTAAAATACTATTTTAGAAAGTGAATGTCTTCAAAATATTTCATTATCTAAATTCTGAAGTGATGATGAAGCATTCTGAACTACGTTAGCCTCTTTAAGTAGTGTACATATTTCTGTAGTACGAATTACTAAGCTAGTTATGTCTTGCTTATTTGCAGAATCTGATCCCGGGGCTCCAGGCGGAGCTCAAAGATAAATTGACAGAAGCTTTGCTAGGTGCCCGCTGGGTGGCTTGACCACGACACCTGACGTCAGAACCGCCAGCAAAGTTTCTTGGCGGTGACAGTACATTTTGTACACGCTGGCAAGTTGACGTCCGGGTGCCTGGACGCAGCGTTGCTGCCGGGAGGCCACTCGGCGGAGAACATCGCGGCCCACCTCAAAGGAGTGATGGATGCATGGCAGATTGTGGGGAAGGTATGTACATTCGTAAAAGCAGGATGGCCAGCGAACCTAGAAACTTGAAAATGAACGGAATTTCAATAGGGAGAGAGTTCAGGTTGATAACCGGTATTCTTCAATGATTTGTATTTTGCCACACTTATTGAAGCAGATTCAGACACTCCCTTTAATTTAGCATTCCAGTGGTAACATGCCGACTTTTCAAACGAAAAGTTTCTGAACAATAAATTGCCACGTCGAATCATTGATTTTAGAGCCGGTCCCATCGCGGTGACTCGATCTGACGGATTAAAGTGTTTGCCACGCGCGCGTAGCAGGCAGCGTGTCCGCCAGCTCGTCGCTGACAGGTCTCGTCGCCAGAACCTTGCCCCTTTAAACGATCAGCTGGGTCGCCTTGCAGAGCTTTTCCGGTCTGCTCTGGACACGATACGCGGGACGTCACTCCCGCAATAAGGGACCTACGATGACATAACTTCACTTAATTTTACTTTCTCGTCAACATTCTTACGTAAAGAATAGAAAGGTGTTGTAATGCTTTCGCAGCAGCGAAAAGTGACGATGTTTTGACAACTCGTAGTGTGGGCCCGTGAATCCAAAAAAGTGTATAATCTCTATGTAGGATCTACTTCTGTACATAGTGAGCTCCAGAATCCGAATTTTATGAGTTCGATTTTGAGGAAAAACTGGTTCATGTGGAAACGTCCGTCCGTTCATGGACAACATAACATTCAGATGCTTTTCTCTAAAACTGATAGTCTGAATAGATGTGGCCAAACCCGACGCCCTAAGAATTTTGAAACCTTTGATTATGGGGATAGTTTACATTAAACCTCATTAAAAAAAACTTTAAT
>CAXIVR010000001.1:76258017-76282608 GCA_964035755.1 Teleogryllus oceanicus | reverse complement strand
TTTCGGCGGGAAGACCGGGAGCGGTAGCTCAGTGCATCAACTGATGTCACTGCAGCGCCTCTCACCGGGAGGTCGTAGGTTCGAGTCCTGACGGCGGCAGGATTTTCGACACTAGCTTTTCAGCTAGGTTCAATTCAGTCGCTGTCTGGAGAAGAATGTTAGCGGCTGGCTGATCTGATCGGTAGTTTTCCGTAGTTTCTCCGATCAACACCAGGCGAATGCCGGAGCAGTACCCCAACAACGGGCCACGGACCGCGCGCGATCTTTCGTTTCTCTTCTTTGTCAGGATGGATTCTGTCCCCTTACACACACACATACACTAACATGCACTACACTACCACATATTCCAGGGGACCGGTCGGAGGCTTAGAGCTTGTCCCGGCTGGGGAGGTGCCCTGCTGATGGGAGAGTCCTGATTAAGAGGAAACCCCTCTAGCCCACGGTAAGTCGCGCCGGATCTCGCCAACCAGCGTGGGAAGATCACCGCCATCTCCCGAGGAAACAACGTGAACTACACTTACGGGACTAATGACCTAAGCTGTTGACGCGCCTGGAATCACTAACAACCAACCAACCTTCGCGGGAGGGGAGTTTCTTCGCTGAATGCTGAGATCCGACGCCGACGTATACGTCGGTTTCCATGGGATTTCCCACTTCAGGTATCTCCCCCTTCGGTACACCGCATTATCCGACATAAACTTTAGAATCCCGATAGAGTCCCCTTTGTGGTAGTGTAGCGCATACAAGAGCAAATGTGGGTGCAAGGGGAGAGGTCAGGATAAGCAAGAAGAAACGAAGATCGTGTGCGATGTTTGACCCGATTGTTAGTGTACTGCTCCAATATTCGTCTGTTCTGGATCGGAAAAAACACAAAAAGTGTACTGGTATTCTATCCCGGCAGGAGGTGGTGTTCATTTCCCGCTGGAAGGTAAGATCCGATGCCAACCATTACGACGAATTATGTGGTTCTCCCTCTATGGATTTCCTGACATGTGGCACCACCCTACACGGGGCAAGCTGCCGACTGGTATCCCACATGTGTGGTATTGAAGTACGTGTATGTGTGTATTAGGGCGGAGGATAAGATAAGTGTGATGAAGGAAATATAGCGCTCAAACCGCAACCAGTTTCTTAAGTTACTGCCCCGGCATTCCGTTGACGTTGACTGAGGAAATGTACCAATCAGACCAGCCAACCGCAAAAATAATTTTCACACAGATGTTCAATGCCATCCTGCTATGAAGCTAAAGTCGAAAATTACCCACCATCGGAACTGGAACCCTAGAACCTCCCGATCAACTCTACTCCAGAGGCAACAGTTGTAGCCGAGCCATCACAGCTGGCACGAGCCCGTGGAAGAATCGCTCGCAGTCTGGGGGTCCTTCGATCGATGAAGGGCCAATTCTGCGGAAGGTACCGTGAGTGAAGCGACTGTCAAGGAGATGCCGGAGAACACCTCTTTCTTCCCCTCCACCTTCTCCTCGTCTCGTCCTCCTCCTCCTCGCGCAGAAGCGCGTCGCCGGGGAAGGCTCCGAAGTGCCAACCCCCGGGGATGGAGCTTGACTAACGAATCTACGAGCCCCGCAAACATCGTCTGCATAATGGAGAAAGATGGGGAATTTTTCCGTGGGAGAGCGGAGGTGACCGGGGCGGGGCGGAGGAGCCCGCTCGCCGGAGAGGGAACGGCTGGACGACTGGGAAGAAGAGGAGGAGGATGACGAGAAGAGGAGCGGAAAGGGAAGGAAAAGAAGGTGGAAAGGAGACGACAAAGAAGTTGAGGGGCACAGGCACGGGGTCGATCGTCAGGATATCTCGGGCGCTGAGTTTTTGGTTGCGTGACGGAGGCAAGTGTTTGATAAGAACCGACGATGTACAGCCAGCTGGAGAACTTCTGCAGTTGTACTTCGCTCAGCATTCGTTTTTCTGAGGGCGACGGAAGGAACTCTGAAACCAAACACGGGCGAGGCCTCTTGTTTGTCTGTTCATTACATCGTTCATATTCGTATAAAGGGATTAAGTACATCCAGTAAGTTACTCTTCATAAAACAGGTTCAAATAAAAGCAAATACATGTCTTTGGTATATAATTAAGTTTAGAAAACTTAAGAATATTTTCGAAGAATTGAAATGAATATTTTTATCGTCACGCCTGTAGTAAAAGGAACTCTCAGAGAAAAAGCAGAACTATTTATTTATCACGTGACAGTAACCCTTTTGAAACAGTTGAGTGTGTTAAACGTAGTGATTTAACGGTTCCGACACCTGAGCTTGAATGGAACAGGGAAACAGAGATTAAACTTATTCTGAGAATTTTGATATTTTGCTCCAAATTAACTTGTCTGAATGTGTAAAAGATACAGAGTAATATATATTTCTTTGAATAACATATTTACGCATCATCATTTACAATTTCGTTGAATAAAATTAACCTTTCGTCCAGTTTCCCTGATCCTTTGAACATATGCAGAGGCCCCTTTGTTTTGCTTCTGGGCTTAAATGTAACTTCATTATCTGTGCATGTCTTCTAGAATTCAGTGGGAAATTTAGTTGTTCAGACTATCGTTCTCCATGTTGTGGCGGCAGGAAGTATTATTGCTTCACGAAGGATATGATGAGGGATAAGAGCCCAAATTTATAGCTGATTTACACGTGAAAATATATTTTATTACATCGGTACGAGTAATTTGTTATCAATCCTTGCAAAAACGCTCATTTTCTTTCTTTTTTAAAACTTCAAGTAGTATACGGCTTAGGGTAGGGATCACAGATTTATGAAAACGAGTACAGAATTCACTTCCCCTCGTAGCACGTCACACACAGTTTTTAACTGTTTTTGACGTAAAACAAATTTTTAAAAAATCAATCTCCATGTCGGAATGACTATTGTAAACTACTGAGGTCGTTGAACATTTTTAATATGTTCAGTCGATCATCATGGAATTTTTAACTTTTAAATACATTGAATTTTCAAATTCAAGTTTTAGTTTCAGCTTTTAAATTTGTGACAAATATTTCCCTTAAATTGTATTTTATTCTAATTATATATCGTTTGGAATGACTTTAGGAAAGCGAAGTATTTAAATAACGCAAACTAATTATAACTCAAACTAAACAAATAATACAATAGAGTTTTTTCTTTAAAATTTACTACATTTTGATTGTTACAGGCCCATTTGTTACAGACGTATTTATTTAATAAATAACTTAATGTATGTAGATCTAAAAAGACAGAGTAAAATTATCTTTTATCCCTGAATAAATAAATTGCAGCGCAGAATCACGAAGATGAAATATTTCATCGAAGAAGACATTTGTGGGGATTTTCTGCGGGCTCTGCTGATTATGGGTACTGATCACTGATCAGAGAAAATACATGTTGCAATGTGTTATTTCGAATGTCACTGCCAGTGGAATGAGTTTTGTTGCCATCGTTAGAGTGAATACGTCATTTGTTCATTAATGAGCTTATGTGTATTCATGAAAATGAATGAAAAAATGCCAGTACAAACGGCATGATCTTGTATATGTTGCATACGTTAATGAAGACTGATTAGCTTAATTCTAATGCATTCTAGTTATTTCCGTACATATGAGTTTCTATGTATATATTTTGGCAGAGATAAATTAATATTCAATGAAACAATTGTTAACAACATGCATGAGTTTTTACACCAAATTGAAATAGACTTTTTTGAATGACGCTAGATATCCTTATATAAGTACACATTCTTTGTTAATTAATAAGTTCTACATATTTACTCCTACTTTACCATACTAAACGCGCTACAATTATAAAACCCATCTAGCGTACAAAAATGATACTTCAGTTCAATGGATGGTTTGGTAAAGCTACAAATATAATCAGAAATACATATAACATATTCATTCTTTTTACGTTATAACAACGATGAGAATATCGTTGGTTGTCAGCTATTATGGACTCCTATAATAGTTTTGTACTCTTCAAATATTATGAAAATCAGTTAGAATTACAATGTGACAAATTTCTCTTCTAATTTGTCTATTCCAATAGTTTTATTGGACAGCAATGAATATTTCTTATCCAGTTTTGTCATAAACGCTCGTTTTATTTATTTATTTTACGTAAAAAAAAAGTTGAAACTGCGTATGACGTGCTATGGGGAGAAGTGAATTCTGTGTACATTTTCAAAATTCTGTGATCCCTACACTAAGTCATATACTACATGAATTTTGAAAAATAAATCGTTTCCTTCTTTATCCATATTTCAACTTAATAACGATATGCGGGGATTCCGGAGCTCAAGAAAACGTGCAGAGATTATGGTTTTTCTGCATATGTCACACGCAGTTTTTAAAGGATTCTTGCGTTCAATATATGAAGTTCAAATAATTATATAATATATTCCCCAATGAATTCCTCACGGAATGAATGGCAAAAATAAACTTTAGAGCATAAGCATTCCATTGTATAATTGTATGCTTATCACTGAATTGTTACTTTATAATATTAATTATTCTACATAATATTTAAAAAATAATAATTGAATTAGAAAACCATTTAAGTTGTTGCGCCTTGGTGGGAAAATGTATCTTTCTTAATATTTGTGTTTCTTGTCAAACGCAGCGACTTTAAATGTACTCGAAATATAAATGAAGTGTTACATTTTATTAAATGAACATTTTAAGGAATCGCGTGTTAACTTTATTAACTTGTACTTGCTTCTTCAAGCTTTGAACCTCAGATCTGCTGTGTACTTTTTTCCCTAAATATGCTTCTTTGTGGGGCCTTTTCTCATACAAGGAAGCGCGTTTCTGGGAATTGTATTCGCACTCTGCAAAGAGAGATAAGTATCCCACGGCTGTATAGTCAACCTGCAGCTGCCACCACTTTGTAGAGTTTTAGCACAGTATGTCTTTAGAGTTTTGTTTTTATTGTCATCAGGATAGTTCCAGACATAGAGTCCATATTACGGGACTCCCTTTCATACCAGTTTTTCTTTGCTGCGGTAATTCACAACCCAGATATTTAATCTACCTTTATTTTCTTTCTTTTGTCTCTTTTTTTTCTTTTTTACTTCCTTTTTTGTATGTTGTTCAAATACAAGCATGACTGAACTGTGGCAGTAAATGCAAACAAGAAGACGTAGCTGACGCTTTGTTTTTTCTTTATTTCTCTCATGTGGTTCAATTTAATGTTGTATAGACGTTCATAAGCTAGAAGTTGGCTTATTTTCTTACGCACTAGTGTTTCAGGCATTTAAAATCACGGTCAAAAATAAGTAAGTTCTGTAAAATGAGAAATTTTATTTCACATTGTTAATAGAAACTTAGTCCTACACGACGTCCAGAGTCCAGCGGCACCCAGAGCAGCGTACTGGCTATAGGGCCAGTCCCTTCCACCAGTCGCCAACTAGGGACCGAAGAAAAAGAAGAATATAAGAAAGAAGAAAAGATACTTAGAGCCAAAGAAAACTTGTTTTGAAATTTGAATTCAGATCGCAAAAATAAAGATTTAGACATGGATTTAATTTTGTGTTTACAGAAAAAAATTGTCATCTATTTGTTCTTTATTTCAGTTAAACGAATAGCGCAACATTAATCTAAAAATATTAATCTGAATCCTATTTGGTTAATCATAATATAACTACATAAATTCACTTATCTTCCATCACATGAATAGTTCAAAATGCACATATAAAATGGACACATGCTACATGCTGTTATACCCGGGGCTTCGTTTTAGCTCCTCTGTTGTCATTTCAGTAATTCCTTCTCTCTCCACCTCGTCAAACGAACGTTTCGAAACTCTTTTGTTCGTTGTTCTCATTGTGCTATTTTTACATACAGTTGTGTTTGTCGGATCATTTAAAATGCATGATCGTAATACACCAAGTGGAGCGCGCATCCGTCGAGCCGGTAACGCCAAGTTCGATACAGGGGTAATCGAATACGCTCATGATTGTGTATTTGCATCGCTTCGTCCCAGGGTCCGAGGTTAAACATCCCATCGTCGACGGCATTGGTTCGGCATCACATCGCCATCAGAGGTGGATAAGCAACCTAACTAAACGCGACTCGGTCGGAAGGCAAGCGTAACCAGACCAAAGGAGCTTTCTCTCAAAAGAACCTTGTGGGCCCACAGTAGTGCATACTTTCTCGTATTATCTGTAACGGTTATGTAATATTATAATACTACGAGAACACGTGCGAACATTTCCCACATTTGAACACGATTCCACATAGTTTCGCGGCCAAGGACAGGTTACTTCACTTAAGGACCCCGTCATTCACCCAAGTACCTGCGAGTGCTCCTTCTTATGTTAGCGCTACAACCCGAGGTACGTCTTGGCCTGCTCAACAATTTTCTGCCACTCCTTCTTGTTTTGAACCATCCTTTTCCATTTCTTAATTTTCATTCTACATAGGTCTTCCACATCATCTTTCCATTTTGTTTTTGGCCTACCTTTACACCTCGTAGCTATCAATTTCCTGTTCTTTTCTTGTGATTCTGTCTGGTTCCATTCTTTCCTTTTCTATATTTTCCTATCTTCTTAATGTTATTTTTGTAGACTCTGTTGCGTCAGTTCACATATTTCGGACCCATAAAACAGTATTGGTTTTATAACGGTTATGTATAGTTTCAATTTTGAATGTTGTGATAGTAATTTTACTATCAGAGAGTTTCATATGCATTAAATGTCTTATTTCCAGATACAATACGTTATTTTATTTTTCCTCTGTCGCATTGTTAGTATTGACTATTGTTCCAATGTATTTAAATCAATGCAAATTTTCAATTTCCAAGTCATCTAGAATAATTTTTGATTTCTCAAACTTTTTTAGGGAGCACTTCATGTACTTTGTTTTAGAGGCACTTATAATTAAGCCTGCCTTCTCAGAATCGGCCTTCAGTTGATGGAACGTTGAGACCAACGCCTGCATCGATCTCGTCAAAATTAATACATCGTCCGCATACGCACAAATCTGCTTCATTCTATTAGAGATATTACCACGGACATCCAGTTTCTTCAGTATTCCATCTATTACAATGCTAAAACGGAGCGCCGAGAGGAGGTCTCCTTGCCTTACAATTTCATTTATTTGAAAATTTTGTGAGTAGTCATTGTTTATGCGTACCTTGGCCTTGGTGTTATTTAATATTAATTTAACGTCTGATGATTTTGGTTGGTACTTCCATTGCAATAAGGCTATTACATATTGGAGGTCTGTTAACTCTGCCAAAAGCTTGTTGAAAGTCAATACCGCATTGCATAGATCAATATTATACTTTTATAGATCTGTTTAACTATATGGATATTATCTATTGTTGAGCGATTGGGGGCGAAAGCCCATTTGGAAATCCTCTAGTTGAGGTTCTATTATTTCACTTAACCTGTTCTATGTCAGAGAAGAAAGTATTTTGTATGTTTTATTCAGAAGAGTAATACCTCATTAATTATCACATCTTTTTGTGTCCCTTTTTTTATAAATTGGGCATATAATTCCTTCTAAACATTCCTGAGGTATTTGCTCATCTATTCATATTTTTTGATTTGGTTTGCTCTATTAAGTTCCCTCCCCTTTTAGCAATTCTACTGTGATATTATTTGAACCTGGAGTTTTATTTCTTTTCATTTTCCTTATTACTTCAATTATTTCTCTATATGTGAGCATATGTAGGTCTATATCTCTCTCTTTCGTTTGTTCGATGTTTTCCTGATTAGGTTCTATAGAACTTACTTCTTTATTAAGGTCTTGGTAGCATAGCATCCACGTCTTTACAACATCGTCTTTTTCCGTTCCAAGATTTCCTTGCAGATCTCTACAGCCTCCAGTGTACCCTGATGTTTTAACTGTGTAGTTCTTTATTTCTTTATTAATTTTCCTAAATTAATTCTTTCTCCTTCCTTTTTTCTATTTTTGACATTCTATTCTCAAACCATAAGCGAGTGCTCCTAATCCGTAAAAAAATGTGCCCAGTTGGGATTCAAACTAACGCACTACCACACATGTCGAGAGACCAATCTGGAGCTTAAATGTAACTTCATTATCTGCGAACGTCTTCTAGAATTCAGTGGGAAATATAGTTGTGCAAATTATCGTTCTCCATGTCGCGGCGGGAAATAATATTCCTTGACGAAGGGCATGAGGGATAAGAGCCCAAATTTATTGCTGATTTACCCTTGAAAATAGATTTTATTACATCGGAGCGAATTCTTTTGTTAACAATCCATTTTTTTGTAGTAGTATGTGGCTTAGGGAAGGGATCACAGAATTTTGAAAAGGTGCACAGAATTCACTTATCCCCATAGCACGTCACGCACAGTTTTTAACTGTTTTTGGGGTAAAATTAAATAAATAAGAAAATAAGTAAATAAATAAATTTAAATAAATAAATAAATAAATAAATAAATAAATAAATTTAAATAAATAAATAAATTTAAATAAATAAATAAATAAATTTAAATAAATAAATAAATAAATAAATAAATAAATAAATAAATAAATAAATAAATAAAAACTTGTCCCGGGTGGTGCGGTGCCTCACTGGTGGGAGATACCCCGCAAGCCGTCGTCTGAGTCAGCACCGGATCTCATCATCAAATGGAGGAAAATCACCACCACCTCCCACGGTAAAAAATGTACTACTGTTGAGGGTTTAATGCTCTTGGTAGTTCACGCGCCCAAAAACACTAATCAATCAATCAATCAATCAATCACAGGAGTATTCTTCCAAGTGTCATCGAATATTGTTGGAATTATTTCTGTGAATGTAAAGAGAGCCTTTTTGTGGCGCCATTCGTGAGCGCCTGCGCTGACCGTCTGACTCCGAGCCATACGCAGCTGCTCCTGTGAGACTGCACTGACCCTACTACCCGCGCAGGGCGTCTCTTCCTCCTACAGGATGTTTCTCAGAACGGAGCGAGCAGAGGACGATGTGATACTGTGCAGTATATTCAGAACAAACCTGCATGCTACGGACTCAAGATTTTCACCTTGTGCCGAGCCAAAACTTTCTAGTTTCTACGTAATCAACTTAAACTGCAGCCAGTAGGATGAGGGCCAATACCGTGTGACCAATTCTCTATGATGACATTGTATTAATACTATTTACACACTTATAAAAGATAAACAGGAACTTGACGGTGACAATTACAACACGAACTATTCTTTAGCATGAAGATCGAGCATGATGTTCTTAAGCATTTGAGATACATAGATAAGATAAGATCTTCTATCTTAACTTATCTATATATCTCAAATATGTCTACGCTACAAAACATGAGAAGTAGCATTCTCTCAATTTGTCTTCCAAAATGAAAATACTATTTCATTCGCATCGATGTAGAGCGATATTGTCAACAATGCCTGACAAACCTGACAGTGACTCTATAGATCTTATACTATAAATCGTACTTCATGTATTATGTTACCATAAATGGGGTGATCCTTATCAACGATTACTAGGTGCCAATGTCTTTCCTTTAAATTTATGAATATTTATGAATTAGTTATGAATCAGTCTGTGGATGTCTCTCGTCGAGTGAACACCGTCCCGGAGCGCTCCGAGCTTAGGCGCAGGTAGTTTTCCCGCAGGTGGTCAAAGGCTTAGTGTACTGCACCGGCGGTGTCGTCGCAGCGCAAGGATAGAAAGATAAGTGTTGCACGTTTCTTTTATTGGTGTTTTTCTTTATTCTTTTTTGTTACCTTTCTATTTTATCTTGCTTTCTTTATTATATATTTTATCTTGCTATTCTATCTTTGACTTATTTCTTCTCTATCAAATTTACCAGTGTCTCAGTTTTCTCCTCTGAATTTTTCTTTAATTTCATTGTTATTTATATTCGCCTGTTTCAATTTATTACTTTACTTTCCACTTTCATATCATCATGGCAAGGACTAACAGATCCAACTCTAGCTCGGCCAGTATCAATGTAGAGTTGAACACGGCATTGCAAGAGGTGGTGAAGTGTCCTGCTTTCCTCGAGTCCTTAGCGTCCGTTCTCACCGGAATGGTCGCTACGAAGTTAGAGGAGAGCATGCGCTTCAACACAGATTTAATTAATGATCTGCGCAGGAACTTTCAGAACGGGATCGCGAAATAAAAATCTTAAGGCTGAGCTGGAAGCGAAACCGATCAACTAGAAATGTACACGCGGCGAAACTCCTACGGATCTTCGGGATAAAGGAAAATGATAAAGAAGATCTAGACCAGCTGGCGATCGACGTAGCAAAAGATAAGTATTGAACTTGATCGCAATGATATCGATAGATGCCACAGAGTAGGCCCAAAGATCCCTGGGAAATCTCGTCCACTCATCGTAAAATTTGTTAGTTACAGGAGGCGCCGGGAGGTCTTCCGCGCAAAGAGAAATTTGAAAGGTTCTGGCGTGACCATTCGGGAAGACCTCACAAAAGCCCGCCTGGACCTGCTGAATGAAGCTATTGCTCGCTTCGACCTGAGGAACGTGTGGACAGAAGACGGAACAATCGTCATAAAAACAGGTAGTGGCCGGGCCGCGTGCAGACAAGGCCGATCTGCAAGCTGTAGCGCTTAGCGTAGGAGCGCCCTCCCCTACAACCCCACCCTTTCTAACCACAGCTAAACGCATTCTTGGTATTTCCAAGACTCTTTCTATTCTTCCAAGACTATTTCTACTCTTTCTTAACACCCCCTTTCTCAAGGCATGACGTCACTAACAGGTAACCATAATTCAAGCCAACCTTATGCATCAGTACCAGAACTAGATACGCAACAATTGCTAGACGCCACTAGTTCCTATAATAATATATCAATACCCTTCGCGATCATTTTATGTAGGACACATAAATGCACAGTCCCTCTATTGCCATATCGATGAAGTTAGAGAGCTAGTTTCACTACACCATTTTCATGCACTCCTTGTTAGCGAAACGTGGTTGAAGGCGTCTCTTAATACGTCTCTTGTTTCACTTCCGGGTTACGTTTTCTAAGAACCGACAGGAATCCAAGTGTCGCATCACGAGGAGGAGGTGTCGTATCTATATTCGAGATGATCTTGCTTACAAATATATCGTATCTTCAGTAGACGAAGTCAATCAATTTAATGAATACCTCTTCATTGAAGTCTCGATTTTTGGCAAAAAATGTGCCTTAGCGGTAGTGTACTGCCCACCTAAAACTGGAAATATTGAGGTCATGGGCAATGTAATGGCATCTTGCGCAAGCAAATATGAAAACATAATATTGATGGGCGACTTTAATTGCAATCTCCTGACACCATTACAATCTGCCGAGAATTTTAAGCGTTTCTTTTCGGAAATGAACCTACGATTCTGCCGCTAAATCCAACTCATCACACTACCGGCACAGACACTGGATTGACCATATGATCGTATCAAATGGCGAGAAAGTAAATCAACGTGGCCAGATGTCAGTTCCGGGGATATCTAAACACGACCTTGTATCCCTATCATATCAAATGAAATGCCCGAAATATACGCCCAAAATTTTTAAGTACCGTGACTATAAGAGCTTCAATTCGAAGCATTTACCTCCGACGGTTTATGTGTTCCTTGGCACCTTATCAACCAAGAAAATTGTATAGACAGAAAAGTAAACACCTTCACGTGCTTACTGACAGAACTTTGATAGGCACATACCAATTAGAAAAGCTCGCGACACGACCTCCGCTCCCTGGTTAACGGATGAAATACGTGCGTTAATGAAACAAAGAGATGCCGCTTTAATGTATTTCGTAACACAAAGTGCGAACATGACAGAGACGCATACAAGAAACTGAGAAATCTTGTAACGCAAAAATCTAGGAACGGCAAAATTAAATATTATCATAGTATTCTTGGCACGAACAGAGATTCAAAACAAGTTTGGAAATCGCTGCGCACCTTAGGTTTAGGTAAATCACGAACCCCAACGCAAATTGATGCATCTCTTGACACTCTTAACCAGCATTTTGCTAGCATGGCTCCTCACTTCGACTATTTCTCAAAAAACAAAACTCTCTCAACCTTACGAGACGTTTCGAACACACTCAGGAAGAATTCTTCTTCGCATCTACAAATCATTATGACATTTTTAACACCATTCAGAGCCTCAAATCAAACGCCGCAGGCACAGACAACATCAATGCCAAATTACTAAAACTCAGTGCCGAAGTTATATATCCCATTGTAACCGACATAATAAACTTTTCTCTAGTAAGTGGAACGTACCCAAACCCATGGAAAACGCACTTGTTCACCCTCTCCCTAAAACTACCACAAACCCTCCAGAATACAGGCCAATAAGCATTCTACCTACAATCTCAAAAGTTCTGGAAAAGTTGCGCGACGCCAAATTATAAGTTACCTCGAAAGCAAAAATCTGATATGTGATCAACAATACGGCTTCCGATCAGGTAGAAACACAGGAACTGCCCTCTTAAATATTATCGTGGAAGCTCGATCCTCCATTGACAAAAGCAAAATAACAATACTTGTTCTCCTAGATTTTAGTAAAGCATTTGATTCGGTCGACCACGAAATCTTGCTTGAAAAAATGAAAATATTGGGTTTCGCTAAACCTACAATAAGATGGTTTACTCAATATCTTTCAAATCGACAACAAATTGTTGTATCTGATGAAAAGCAATCCTCTGCCGTTAAAACTTCCGTGGTATTGCGCAGGAACAGTTCTAGGACCCTAGCATTTTTAATTTATGTAAATGACGTAGGACAATGCCTCAGTTACTGTGAGCACAAAATGTACGCTGACGACCTTCAGATCTATGTAAGTGGATACCTATCGGAGTTAAACTCATTAGCCCAGAAAATAAACCATGATTTAAATTCTCTCAATAAATGGGCAGAATCCTTGGTCTCCCATTAAATCCAATGAAGTCTCAGTGCTTAGTGATAGGCTCTGCAACGCTTTGAACAAGTTGGAGAAATCTCCTACCGGAAATTAGCATTGGTAACTCTCCTGTCCCTGGTGTAGTGATGTAAAGAACTTAGGAATATATATAGACAACACACTTAGCTGGACCACGCAAGTAGGTAAGATTTGCCAAAAAGTCTCGCAGGCCTCCATTCCTTAAAACGTGTCAGAGAACTACTACCTATTAACACCCGCATAAGTCTAGTAAATTCACTCATAATGCCTCATTTCGATTATTGCGATTTCTTACTTACGGACTTAAAGGTCAAACAACAACGCAAATTACAAATAGCACAAAATGCATGCATCCGTTTCATATTCGATCTTAGGAATACAACAACGCAAATTAAAATGCTGACGCTGGAACGATCACGTTCCTCGCGATTACTATGCATACCTCGGCACAACACGGTATCCTACAGTAAGTCATTTACTGTCACTGTAATTAGAATATGGAACTCTCTACCACATATCTAAAACAAATTTGTGGTTTCAGAAAATTTAAAACCCAACTCAGTGACTGGATCAAAACGATTAATTAGAAATAACACAAGCCCTATTCCCATTTTCACACATTTCCCTAATTAAACACCACGTCCGCTATCATCACTGATCAAATTCGATTACATTTAAAGACGTCAAGCTCTTCTCCTGTATTTTCCTCCTCTTACGCTATCGCTGAAAGCCCTAACATATCATCCTGTCTAATCAAATGCCTCAAAACAAGTATATTACATACTAAATAATAAGACTTTCATGTATTTTCACACTGTAAGGTATAATATTTTCGTGCTACATTTGTGTTCATCTTGTTCACTTGCCTGCTTTCTGTTCCTGTTTTTTTCTCTGTTACAGATTATCTTGTAGACCTCAGCCAACTGCCAATAGCCAACCTACGAAAACTACATCTATGTACATGAATAATGTTATATTTATACTATCTTTCCCTCTCCCCACTTTCCCCAGTTTTCCTAATTCATTCTAACTCCTCTATTCTTCATCCTGCCTTTTCACTTTTCCTTTAGTCTTCGTATTTTCTTCTCTTGAGTTACGGCCTAAGCCGCCATCCTGATTGAGGTTTTCCTGGGTTTACTCAATCGCTTAAGGCGTATGCCGGATGGCCCTAGTCTTGCATCCCAGAAATAAATGTAAATTTGCCCTCTTCTTTAAATTTGTTCACAGTTGAGGCATTCGGGATATAGGAGAATTTCTGGCATTTTTGGAAGGTAATATTATTGATTTACCACACCCCTCTTGTAAATAGAATCATGGATTTTTTTAATGCCATGTTAGCTTTAGAATTATGAAAATTGACTACGAAAATACATTCACACCTGGTTTCATTAGTTATGCGTAGCACATCACCGTTAGCTACTACGATCATTGCAATTTTGTAAGTAACGTAAAATGTCAGTTATCACTATTTCCGCCCTGAATGCCTGAATTGTAATTATGTAAATGTAAATATTTAACTGGTTAGGCGGAAGAGCAGGCCTTACGGCCTGAGCCTCGCCAGAAATAAAGACATTATTATTATTATTATTATTATTATTATTATTATTATTATTATTATTATTATTTTGGAGGTAAATGCGCAAGTTCTCATAAAAGTTAAGATAACTACTCAGACTGTGTAAGCAGTCGCAGATTTTTTGTAAAAATTGCCATTGCCATTCTTTGAGAGTCGCATGGTTAATAGAGCGCAAATTACATATCTGCCCTTGTAAATTTTTACATTTCCGAGTCGTTATTATAGAGAGGAAACTACTGGACAATAACAATACTACAGAAACCTCGGTAAATCCGTGAAATGCGGACGAGCTGTGAATACAACATTCAGGTGTTAAATAGGTCAACAGTTAAATCTCAACAGCACGGAAAGGGTATTAATAAGTATATTTATGCTGTAATGCTAAGTAATTGATACTCGAATATCGAATGAAATGAGATTTGAAAAAAATATATTACTCATGGAAATAAAAAAAATAATTCATCATTTTACTTGTTGCATTTGATCCAAATGATTTGATGTACTGTGATTTATAATCATATTTTTCCTCCTTTGCAAATTAAATTCAAAAACTCGCTGTTGCACGGATTGTGCAACACGCACTCTCTGGTATTTGTAATCCAGACGCGCTCGATCGAGAAATAAGAGTAGTTTACTGGGAATTGTCATTTATGGGGGTCTCGTCAATCTAGAAGAGAACAGAAGCTAGACCAGAAGAACAGAATCTAGAAGCACACAATAAAGAGAATATACAAGTCAATATTATGCTCAGGTTCCCATAAAAAGCTTTAGGACATACAGCATTCAAGCTTTTCTCAACTTTTAGATCGTGTTTAGTCTTCATGTCTTGCGTCTTGATAAGCCGCTGCACTTCATAATTATCATTTTCAACATTTCTAGTAGTATTAAATACTGCATTTTAAAAATATATTATAGATTTAAAGAATCGTACACCCACAACACATGATGGTGTGAAATTTTTCTTGTGTGTAGCACGCGATGTCCTCATCACAAAATTTTCTCGAAAGTCATATCGAGCGAATAAAGAAACAAAGCGACGCTTGAGTCGTCGTACAGGCCATAGGTTTTGCGATATCACGGCAGCCGCGTTGATTTGCTCGTCCGACGTGTCGTTGTAACCCAGTTTTCTAGAAAACATTTTTTTACAAAAAAAAAAACTGGATCTGTTGTTTGTTTGTTTTTTCGTGAAATTAAGCGTAGACTCTTAAGTTATCTTTTCACGTTTGCTGTTGGATACACTGTGTCGTCCGTATATGTTAGCACACAATAAAGTAAAACTAGTTATTAATTTCAGCGACCTAGCATAAGAACCGTCGTAATATAGTCAACACTTGGCATTGAAACCTTAACGCTCGAGTCCTAGTCCGGGCAAATGCTTTTGCTTTACAATTATTGTGAGCGTAGAACACTATATATTGAAGTCAGGGGCAAAAGTGTCAGTTTTATTAAAACTTTTTAATTTTCAAAAATTAGTGATCTGAATTGTTTTTCAAATCTCGTGAGCTTAGTTTAGTAAAGAGATTCTGTTTAAGGTGTGTGACGTTTTTGTATAATTCAAATTGCAATATTGATATACGTGCAAGTAATAATATACAAGTTTCATTTAATTTCGGGTAATGGTTTTAAATAACTCGAAAAACTATGTGTATTTTATAGCACTACCAGATTTAGCTATTAAAATATTACTTTCTTTTTACATCAGGACTTGCAATTTGATGCCTTTTTTTGCACTCAAAATTTCTCTCTCGAACAGTTCTACTTTAGTAGAATGCCACGACGATTCTTATATTTGAAACGCTTAAGGAGTTTTTACACACATTCTGAATTCTACATTCGTCGACTACAAACTTCGATGTCCTTTGAAAAGACATTTGGCGATGCGCTTGAGTGAAAGAAATCTCAGAAATCTTCAAGAAAGTGTGAATGCCTTCGAGAGGATCCGAAAACGTGGGTCGGAAACTTTGGAGACGTGACGGCCCGCCCTTCCAATCCGCTCGGACCCCCTCTCCCTCCCACGCTCCCCGGAGCACGCTGACTTCGACCAGGCCTCTAACACCCTTGTTAGGCGCGCAAAAATGTTTCTATGTTCCCCGAAAAGAAAAGAGAAAATGTGAATCCAAACCTTGATTTTCTTCACCTTCATCTTCAACTATTGTATAGGTGGCTGTTGCCTTGAGAAGAATAGGAGGTCGTGTAATTGGAGTGTGACTTAACGAGATGCAGGTTAGTGACTCGATCACGTCCCGCAGAGTAAAATATTCTGTGTAAATAATTATACGTCGATGTGGTTCGTATTTCTCGCTCTCTAATTTGTGCTTCATTGGTGACGTTGCGAGTGGCTTTAGCGAGGGACTTTGCGTTTGTTGAAGCCATCGTCGAGGATCCCGAGAGTTATCGTTACCTGCGGAGGTTATCGATATTTTAACGATTGTGCTCTTTCTCGCGTGGCTAGAAGTTACCTCCTCGGTGAAACTTATTTGAATAACGGTTAAAAATATGTTTGCTAAATTTTTAAGGGACTTTTTAAATTTGTTGATAGATCCTATTCAATTTACATTAGAAATAATTTCAAATATCTGGACAATACTCAACTTTATAACTCTTTACACCTAGTAAACAAAGTATTGGTGTCAGTACATTGATAATAGAACACAGCGTTTTGTGTTTGTATGAATGTTTATAAAACACTGTATTACAGTTAGTCACCATAACTAAACTGAAGAATTAGACTTGAAGGTTCAGACATTATAATTCAACACGTTCAGTTCAATAATAACTGCATGACGACACTCTTTTCTCATATGTAGTTATCTGTGTAACTAATACTGTTTACACGGATGTTTTTGGACTTTTAAAATCGTTTCGTGATCGCATAAATGAGTACACTCGGTTTTGCAATACTTACAATTAGTGAAATTGAAAATCTTTTGTAAACTCAGACATATCTCTTTAGTTGCTTTTTACACTTCAATTACGATTTTCAGCATAAACAATGTTTATCATCGGGGCAGATTTACGTATCTTCTTTCGCTTTCCCCTTTGAACCGGTTCTTCGAAACAATCATCCACATGTGCAGATAATGATCAAAATACATATTACCCTGACAAATCTCGGAAACTGAAAAGATTTTATCACGAACCTGCAGAAAATGATTGTAATATATGGCTACATACTTACAGCACTAGTTCTTGCATGAACAGAATTTCCCTTCAGTTATATTATAATTTATTCTCGGGGCTTCTGTGGACTCCCCCTCCCCCGGTTGATGCTCGACGTGTACCGGAATGGCGTGGGTGTGCGATTGTTGATAAGTCATCATATTTATAGAATACAATATTCATTGTGCTACTTAGAAATACATAGAAATATTTACGGTGGTAGCGTATTCTAAATAGTTACTACAAATACACAAAACAATCAAACCAACATTATTACCTTACGTATTATTTAATACAATTTTACAAAATGAATGTACTAACCTATCATGCTAAAGATTGCCTACAAATATTACATAATGTTACAAAGTAATTAATTTTAATTTTAAAATATTTAAAGAAACTATTTATTTAATCAACTTTAATATTTTTGACATTCTGAGAGAATGTCTCTGGCACAGTTGCAGATAATTCGTTCCAATTTTATGTTGTTTTGTTTAAAAAATGAGAATTTACCTACATCTATTCTCTGTTTTCTTCGCCGAATTTTCGAGCCATAATCCCTCCGCCCGGCGCATGTGGGCTTTGATATTCTTACCCGCACTTCCCCCACGGACGATCATCTCTTATTGATTTGAATATCGCATTCGAGAAAGTCGCAATTTCTTTCTTTGTTTTCTAAAGTTTCCCACGATATAAATTCAACATTAGAACGTCCTCTTCTAACAAATTTTGCAGCATATTTTTGTACTTTTTCGAGAGATTTTATTTGCCGTAAACGATTTGGGTCCCAACATATGGAGCCATATTCCATTATAGGCCATCCTAGAGACGTGTACTCAAACTTCCTTGATTTTCCATTTCCTTTCCTAAATTCTCTTATCACAAAGTGTAATGCCTTCCACGCCCTTTTCACTACGTAATTTATATGTTTTGCCCATAATAGATCCTCATTTAGTACAATTCCCAAATATTTACAGCTTTTGGCCCGCGGAATATCCATATTTCCCAATTTATATTCGATGTCGTCTGTCTTTCTAGCTCAACACAAATCTCCTGGGTCAATTTAATAGAATTTATTCATTTCAAAGTATTGGGTTCCTGATTAAGAGAAGGAATCTGCAAATAGAAGCTGAACGTTACATGCTCATTTCTTATAACATTTTACTGTTAGTTTTAACTGACAATAAAAACTATTTGTTATGTACAAAGTAAAACAACAACAGTCCTTTCACCATAAGTTTATTTCAGTAAAGCCACAATCCAAATCAATTCCGAAATACAAGCCAAGTTCCAGTCCGCCAGAAGAATACAATCACCGTAACACACGCACTTCAAAACCGAACTTACTACTATTGCTAGGCATTCGCTTGCTGCTCCAGAAATGTCCTACTGACTACCGCCCCGGGCGAGGCCTTACACCCCGAGGCATCTGAGCGAGTCTCTTACTTCCCGCCTCCGTGACGGGGCATCGAGGGGAACTGCCCCTCCTGTGACCGCTTAGCCGACACAGCCCGGTGACCACGGACAAGCGCCGCCGCTTGCCCTGCTCCTGGTGGCGTCTTCCTGTACTCTTCATTTCTCGACTGGCCGCGCCCCGGGCGCAACTCTGCAGCGGCCACATTGGGCCGCAACTATGTTAGCCGGTACAGTGTGCCCATCACGTGGGCACAAATGCTGTTATACACAGCAATGCTGTTATACACAGCACTAGTTATATGGACATTTCGTTTGCAATATCTAGTTACGAATTTTGCAGCCTGATGTGTTATCAGAGTATCGCTTTTCGTTGTATCAAAATCGATGACCGTCCTTTAAATGAAATTATAATTCTCACTGTTTATTGTAATTTAATTAAATTCAAAAATAATAATATCGGTTAATTGCATACTTTAACCATTATTCGATATTGTAACGCACGTAATCGAACAATTTCTGCAAATATTCCCAGTTGAATTTTAACGGTATTTACATGGATATTTTCGTCCGAGGTTCATTGGAGGCGTTTTGACGCTTACGCCTCTATCTATGGATTTTTTCAAGAAAGAATAATTTTATATTATAAACAAATGTGTGATTCAGGGAAATAAGACGACACAGGGGGAGAAGCAAACTGATTCCACTTGTGCAATTTCCCTCCCTTTTACGATTTCAAGCGAATTTGTCCTGTCTGAGACCAGTTTGGGGTTGGGAATTTCAGTACATAGAGCTCGTTTGAAAGCACGACTCACCCCTAACCGAGAGATCTAACACATGAATGCTTCATTACTCAAGTAACTCCGGCCTGTGTTTTTATAAGCGATCCAACACACATAAAATTGAATATTTTGGACGAAGATCTTCGTGAAGAGTAGCAATAGAGAAATAAGAGTGGATATTGAATAGAGAGTTCAGATTCCCTAATGACCGAAGCACACAAGCTCCTAGCTCGACTCTGAATTCATGGGAATTGTCTGCGCCTGGTTTGAGCCTCTGGAGCGAATGTTTATTATTATTTAGACTCATTAGTAACAACTACATAGAAACATTCTGAGGGTATTTGAAGCAATTGCTCTTTCTTTTATTACTTTGTTCAAATAAGACAATTATTTTGTACAATTAAGTACCTCGTATTAGGTTAGAATATTTAGGTTTTCTTAGTATCTAACGTTCGTATCGAATAGATGCATTTCAATATGAGCTGCTTATATAATGTTGGAAATATTTATATAATCGTAAAACCAATTGTGTTTTTCAAATACAAGTGGTTAATACTTGTGTACAAATTCACGGAAAGAATTACGTTTTACATTCATTTAAGCATTTTGTGAGAATGGTCCGTTGACAGAAAATTTCAAAGTTCATAACAGGTATCCAGTATGTCTTTTTATACGTTTTTAATAAGACAGAATGCTCATATACAGCCTTCACTCGTTGTCTTATGGGGAATTGTCTTCACATGTATGTTAAATAATGGCTTTTTAAACTGTTATTCAAAATTTAAAAAATTCTTTACTGTTTCACGTCGTCTTTTCTAAATTATTCACTCCCCAAAATATAAAAAGTCTTTTTTTTCTGAAAGCGTATTATTACGCCATTGAAGTTGAACTTTACATAATATTACATTACATTTATATAAGGCAAAACTGCGTTTTATATAGAAAGGATTGAAATAATGATGTTTTAATAGTACTTCAAGTTTAATTTTTGATTTGTACCGAACAACTAAATGTAAGCTTTTTGTGGAGTGACTATTTTTTGTTTAAACATTATGTAAATGTTCAGAGTTAGACGAGTCAATAAAAGGTATTGATTAAAGGTTTATTGACTCGTCTAACTCTTAAAATTATTTATGAGCGATCAACGTGATTAAAGTATTCGATTACTACTCCTTCATTACCTTGGACACGTCTCTCAGGCGACACACTTTTATACCATCTCCCTTCACATACCCAAAAAAAAGTGTTCATGTGATATATTACATCCCCAAAAGCCTCCTCAGGTATGAACACCGGGACAAAAGACCAAGAAGCAAAATACCGCTGTCAGTGATTTTACGAGACGATGCACTTCGACTCCTTTCTAGAATTAACTGAGAAAAACGTTGGGGCAACTCCAGCCGGCCGCTTGGGAAACGGCATCGGGCGCGGGATCCTCGGAAAAAAGAAAAAAATATAACGCGGGCGATCTCGCTTACCTTTTGCTGAGCGCTGTGGGTAAATAAAGGAGAGGGAAAGAACTTTCCCTCTCTCCGTGAATAGAGCCGCTCCCCGAGCCATAATAGCGTTGCTCATTATTTCCGAATTCACAAGGGCAGCCGTGTTTGTCCGCATCCCTCTCACCCCTCGTAGCCCGCCACGGTCCCGCCACGCCCAACCCCGCCGCACCATGTCCCCGCCCCGCCCGCCCTTCCCCACCCTCCCGCTCCGCGCGCGCATCGCCGCTAGCGCCGGGGCCGCAGTGTATCAAATGCCATCAAAAGCCGGTTTTGATGCGAGCCAGCCCTCAAACGCGTCAAACGGGCGCGACGAGCTGTGACGTACTGTTTACTCTGACGACGGTAGGTCGGACGGGCCCTCACCGCTCTCACCGCCCCATCCCCAACTCTATCCCCTTCCGTCCCGACCTGCCATCGCCCGCCACCCACGCTGCCATCGACGCTCATGAAGCTCTCGCCACTCACGCCAGCTGCGACGTCTGCCGCAGACCATTGCTTCCATCCATCCTGCATACACATCCACGTCCACACTCCCCCCACTCCTCCACATTATTAGGCCCGCACTACACCCCTCCAGCCCACACTCCAATCCCCGACGTCCCACACCCCCATGCCCTAGTCCCCAGAGCACTCACTCCACCACTCCCCAATCCTCCACTCCTCCACGCTTGCACTCTCACCTCCCCGATTCCACACACCCCTACATCGCCTCACTCCCACGCCCTCTTCACCATTCCCCCCCCTTTCCTCCCCTTCTCTCCTTCATCCTCTATCGCCTCCTCTCACATCCCCACACCGTGTCCCCTCTTTCCAACATCACATGTTTGCTGGCTATCAATCCGTTCTCGTTATCATCCCCATTTTTCTTACTATCCTCAAATTCGTGCCTCCATATATCTGGGTTCTTTCACCGCTTTTTAACAAATCTCCATCACTTGTCACTTGCTCTTTTCTCGTGCCGTTCATGGCCCCTGGCGTCTTTCGTGAACTTGTTCGTAGCTTACTTCAATTTCCTTCTTCACTCTCTACTACTTCGGAAACATGCTCAATACCCAACAACACATCTTCGTCACTTCTCCTGTAACTTTTTCCAATAACGTATTTCCCTCTAACCCGTCTGGTATCTTCCCTGTGGACTTCCCTTCGTATTTTTTTCGTGTGTTCCTCTGTTTTATTTGTACATTATTCGAGGGTTTGCGTTGCACTTACTCCTTATTCACATAATCATTTTATCTTTACTTACTCGCTACGGCGTAGAGAGAAAGTTCTGAAATCTGCGGAAAAACGGCGAATTTTTGGGTGAAAAACTCTTATTACAGAGACCTGGTAATGAAAAAGTGGATGAATCCAGTTGCCAAATTTAGAAAAAAATCCTCTAACACGTGGTGTAGCCAGAATTGTGGGTCATTGGTACCAAAATATCGAATGACGGCAAAACGTTTGTCCATTCGTTCTTCTCTGTCCGTCCGTCTGTGAACAACGCTAGAGGCTAAGCCGTTCTGCCTATTTTCTTCAAAATTGATATTTTCCAAATGATCTCAGATGTCACAATGGGCTCCTTTAATTTCCAGACGATATTGTATTTGGGGGGGATTGAAGCCCCTGGGACATTTTCAAAATTTTTAAAAAATGGCTCCATAGTTTTGAATTAAATTTTCTTGTTGAATAGTACAAATGAATTTTAAGATGATGGTACAGGTCTCATTTTCGTTGAAAACTGAGTTTTCGGAAATTACAAAAATTCAATTTTGTTTCGGCGTCTTCCTACAACTACAATTATGAAGAAAGGGATTTTTCCTTTAACGACATTTTTTCCTTAAAGATAGATTTTGAAATAAGGTCATGAACAATTTTTCAAAAATTCTAGTACTTTTCGCGTAATTCAGCGTGAATATACGGGCGAGAAAGTACGTGTTGTTCTAGCACCACTATTTTCTACTTCAGTTCATTTCCCACCTTAACACACATACACATGCTTAATACACTACGCAACAACACATGACGGGAGACCAGTCTGGAGCTTAAAGCCACTCCCGAAAATATCATTCACTTACGGGACTAAAGACGAATAATTGACAAGCCTGAAAATAACTAAATACTCACTCACTGATTCGCCCGTGTTTTGTCTTCAGTTTTGTTACTTTCATTCATAGTTACGCTTTTTTCTTTTATAATAGAAATAATCATAATAATAATAATAAGTATTATTATTATTGTTGTAATTATAAATGTACTTGGTAATAATAAAAAAACTAGTAAATAAATATATACATTTGGAATTCAGAATAAAAAATGTCCATAGACCATTCATTCCTTTCGGACATGAGGAGCAACCCACTATCCATTTTGCACCATTGTCGCTTTTGCTTCAAGTAAGTCCTTGTCTTCAACCGAATTTTACATGAAGATGGCCGTTGGCCATTTTCACCCGTGCCAACAACTCCCCTCCGTTCCCTCTGATATTCATCCCTGCAGCCAATCTTCCGGACACGGTGTGACCCATCAATGCAATAACCAGCTGGTGGCGAATTCTAGCGGCCGGCTGCTCTGATTGATAATTTTCCATGGTTTCTCCGATCAATACTAGACGAATGCCGGTACAGTTCGTTAAAAAACGGGCCACGAACCATGCGTGATAATTCGTTCCTCATCTCTGTTCCGTCCTCTCCACGCTACACACAAACTACATGCGTGTACTATACTACCACACACGTCGGAAGGTAAGTGGGGAGCTTCGACCTTGTTTCAACCGGATGCCCGGCTAGGGGAGACGCTTGGAAAAGGACCCCCCGCATGACGACGTGCAGGTCAGTGCCTGATCTCACGTTTCGGACAGGGGAACACCGTCATCATCTGGGATATAACACAGGATTAATGATCATAGTACTTGACCTGAACGGAAGCACTAAATACTCTCACACAATATGCCGCTCTTCATTTTCCGCTTTTCCATTGCGCTGCCGATGTTGATCCCGATCCCCGTCCCGATCCTGGTTCCGATCCCGGTCCCGATCCCGGTCGCGATACCGATCTCTATACCGCTCACGTTCATGTTCCCGCTCTCTGGTTTCTGTGCTCGCTGGCGGGCTGTTGAGCGACCGACCGACCGACTGACGGAACGAACAAATAAACAAACGAACGAACGAACAAATAAATAAACAAACCATAGAACGAACAAATAAACAAACGACCGAACAAACGAATGAACGGGCGCTGAGCGTAGCGCGAGGCTCCACCGCGCATCACCCAGCCCGGCTCAGGCTGCGCGGGCTAACGATCACGCTTCATAACGAGTCATGGAACGCAGGCG
>CAXIVR010000001.1:76182334-76257917 GCA_964035755.1 Teleogryllus oceanicus | reverse complement strand
GATTATTCCTACGATCTAAAAACTTAACATAATACAAGATTTACGAATTTGTGGACAATTTAACGTCAGGTTTATTTAACCCGTTTAGAATCAACCCTTTTTCGCCAAATGACACTTGTCTTTAAAAGAATACTAGGACTGTATGTTAATTTTATCTTGATACATTAATGGCTTAAGACGAAGTATGACATTTTTCTTGATAATACACTAAAATAATATTGACACAACTTGAGATAAGACGTTCTTCTCGACACAACTGCAATGTTCTCTTTTCAGCTACCTTTCGCTATCAAGTGAAGTTGTGCCTTTATTTAAGATAATACGCAGTTGTGTTTCTTCCAATCGCAAAATATTACCCCCATCTCGCGGCCAATTTTATAGATAGAGTTGTGACGTTTTCCTTGAATAAGTATGTGTTGAGAGGAATGTTTTCAACTTCTTAACTCAAAATTGCATTTTTTGACTTGTCACTTCTCTTGTGTGACAACGATAGGCTCCGTTTGTCCTGTACCGTTGTCAATTATAATATAGGCGTTATAAATTTGGCAAATATACAATTTTACAACTTTTTGTAAACAATTTTTAATGTCTTGTAAATAATTTATAAACAATGATTAATAAATGTCATTTTATGTTCTTCATTGCAATCTGTTAAATGTATGTGTAAAATTATGATCTAAAATACTATGTGATTATTTAATTTTCGTTGCGGAGTTTTCTCTTTATCACGTTGCATTCAACATGAAACTTCTCTTGCCAACGAAGTTACTGTACCCTAGGCATTTTATTTCACCCGAAAACACGCCATTGACCTCTAGGATCGAACCCATAATCTTGGGTCTATTCAGCAGTTGAAATTAAGGGTAATTTGCACAATACCCAAAGTTGCCTTTCACGTTCGTAGAACAAAGCTCTGAAATTACTCCGCGCCATGATCAGGTGATAAAGCCGGCAAAACCTTTTTGTCCTCGCTTAGAGAGTGAGATTCAATTCAACGAACAGTACTCTCGTATATAATTGGTAATAATAAAATATTTAATGATAAAACTGCTAGAAATAATATCTTGCCAATTTAGAAAGTATTTTATTGAATTTCCGATTCAATATATTTCAGCAAAATTGAGAACAATGTCAGTGCAAGTTAATGGAAATTAGAGAAAATAGACCTTTTTTTAATTTATACAAAGTGTTCTGTCCAAAGGCTTTGCATGTGCGTGTTAAAGTAACATAACAAAAAACAGTATTTGACATTATATTTTAAATGCAAGTCACAAGCCATTGATGTCTTACTTGTGCCTTTAGAGATATGCCACAGAGACTGACACAACTGTTTCTATTTAATTAGTCTTTGTTGTTAGAGAGGAAATGCGAGTTTTAGGAAAATTGCTGTTAGGTTACTGCTTTGCGTGGGAATTTCAGTTTTGCGTGGATTTATATTTTCTTCTAGAATTTTGCATTTGGTGTTGAAATTTACGGAAAGTTTGAAAGAAGAATATATTTAGGTGTTGTAAGAAAGAGTGTGATTTGTTTGGATTTCTTTATCACTACGTAATTGGAAATTGCGCACATACAGAGTAGTGTTAGAATTTTTTCCTAAGTAACTTATTTTGGAACGTTTGGAGAATTTTGATGTTAGTTGAAGAAAAAGAAAATGGAAAAACGATATGCGAAGTGCAGTCTTACGATCTGCTCTGCTAATTGTTTACGAATTCGCAACGATCGACCGAACTGTATTTATCGTGTTTGATGTAAGTGGAAAATTTAATAGAGATAATTTTATTTTGGCGGTCGTTTAGTTCATTTCGTAACGTCGAGGGTAATAGAGATCTTACACTCTCTTCCATGAGTCATATAATGATTAAATAGTTTTGATATTTTCAATAGAATTATTGCATTTAGTCACGATTACTACTACACTTTTGTGAAGGGAATATCTAGGCTGCTTTGAAGTTTTGCAAGATGGAATGTTAATTTTCATTTTCAGATAACCCACGTCAATAATAATTAAAATGATAAAATTTTTCTGAACAAATCGTACTTTTTTGCATTTGATTACAAATATTATTGCTTCTGATGATTCGTTACAAAATAACGTTTGAAGACCGGCTTGGATTTTAGCCATACCATACGCAAGTTAAACGATTTATTACAGTAAATATATAGTACGAAATTTAGTATTCCTGAAAAAATTGAAGGTTATATTATGATACATTCCAAAATGTTCCACATTAGACTTTATGAGACGATATCGCTTGAGTGCCATATGAATTAGCACAAATTATGTTGGCAGAAAAAATAAGAAATGTTGTATTCCTGCTGCAAATTCAGGCAGTGAAAAAAACGTTAAGAACATCTGATAAATCTTATTTTAGGAAAAAGAAGCAGAACTAACTTGGAAAGAATTAATGACATCCTTGTAATCACTTTGCTTTGCTGTGATCACATAGCCTTGAAAAGAAATCTATATGACATTAGTAATTATTTTCATTTTCATACAAATCAATTTCGCGTTTATATAGTAAATGTAGCTATTCAATCTTAGATTGAAAGATTTCTTATTTACGAGTATAATGCTTACGTAGTTCGACGCACATGACACGACACGTATTCTTCCCCAAGGGCAAAGCGAAGCCGTCAGGACCATTTCTCTGACCTGCACATTGGATCACTGCGAGCGAGCGAGCGCAGGCGCCATTTCATTCCAAGTACACTATATCAGTTTTCACACATATAAAGTAGCTTTTTAATATTACATTTAGTTATTAAGAATATTCTATTCTTCTTATATGCGAGTATTGCAATGACGGATAAAGTTCTTGAGGTAAAAAATTAGCTACTCTGTTAGTCAATATCCTCAAGCAAGCGTCCCTGAATAAGATGCAGGTGCCCAGACCAAAGCGTGGAAGCACACGTGCGCACACACACACACACACATGCACACACACACACACATTTAAAAACCTTTCCGATCTCAGGGCCTTGGACGGAGCAAATAAAATCTTTTTGCTCCGCGTCGGATCCGGACTACCGACTGGGTCGGAGGGCCGTATGTTGGTGACCCCTACACTAAGCGTGGGGGCAGCCCCCGCGGTGGCGGTAGGAGGGGTCGGTTTCAGGGGGTGCAGAGTGCCTGGGGCGACGACGGCGCTGCCGGCGGTCGCTTCACCCCCAAGCACCCCTCCGCCTCCTCTCCCCCTTCCAAAACCACCCCTCCTCGGCCGAGCCTCGAGGCGCCGCCTGACATCCCGGTCCCGACACGCCGCGGTAAATACGACCTCGGGGTCAGCCACCCAACCAACGCGTTTGCAGGGCCTGTCGGCGATTAACATGCCCCTCCGCCAACAGCCCCGCCCCCGCCCCGCTTCCTCCACGCCCACACGCCGCCCGACCGTCCACTAGCGGCGATCAAAGTGTGTATAATCTCACTTGAAGCGATGAATTCGCACATTTACAGATGAAGGTACACATGCCAGCCTCCTCCCCCCTGACTCGCGACTCCGCACATTTAACGGTCAATATGCACATTTAGCAGTCTACGCTCGTTACGGATATGCACTGTTGCGTGCGTTGCACTCAAAAAAATAATTTATTTTTGTGGTCAAACAAACTTTTTGGGGCGTTTCCAATTTTAGGACGTGCCTTTCCAACAAGAGCGCTTCCCGTACACGCGTGTTCGGGACACTGATATTAGATAATTTCCATTAGCCTGCCGGTTCAAAACGAAGCATTGGAACGCCAAACTTCAATTTTAGTGATCTGCATGTGAATTATTAAGGAGTTTCAAAACAATGAGGTATTGCTTGTTTTTAAACAGAAATTCTCGTTTCCAATGAGTTTTCATTACAATATGGGAAACAAAACACGGTATTTAGCAAACGAACGGCGGAACGGTATTGAACGTTCAAATTATGTTTTTCCTGTATACATTTCTCTAAGCGTAAATATTTATTTTTATTATTTTTTATTATTCACTTTCATTATCCGATTTGGAATCGGAATCAGTATATATGAAATTAGTTTCATGGATAAATGTATCGTGACAATGACTCTCAGTGTTCCATTTTAAATACTTAATAAAATATTTAAAATGTTAATTAACTAGATTTATTAACATAATCTGAATATAAACTTGAATTTCATTTTGATAGACCTGTAGCAAATCAAATATTTGAGGATACTAGTATTCGACCTGCATACAAATATTAACATTTTTTCGCCTGTTGGCGAATTTTCGGGATCCTAATTATGTACTTCAATGTGCATGTCTCAACGAGCAAGACACCGCGGTGTTTTTAAAATGTAAAAGCGAAACTATTTGGAAAAAATTAAAGGCAACTTTCACATTTTTCCCTAAAACAAGTTGCAATCTTTGAGATTACATTGAATGAACTGCCCATAAAACAGGAAACCGTTAATTAGTAATGAATGAAATATTAGAACTTGGTAGATTGTATTATTGAAATGAAGGTATATGTATCTCTTATTATTGTAGTTTTCATTACATTATTATTATTATTATCATTATTATTTAAAATTTAAGGCAGCACCTCTCTTTTACTTGATGTGGTTCGCAAAGGTCATATGGACGGTAAAGAATGAAAATTTCTAGGTTCACATACGCACAGTTCTATTATTCAAGAATCGTTATGTTTGTTTTCATGGACTGGCGTACACAGTACAAAAATTGAGGCATTTCATTTCGCGTGCATACGCAGATGAGATTTCCCAATTTATCTCTTTCAGAGACTGCTAGGAACAATGGGCATCAGACAGGTGTGAATGTTCCACGACGTACAACCACACAATTCGGCACAATGCTCTCATCAGCGCTTAAATAATTTTCTTTCATCTTCTAACAAATAAGGACCGATATATCAACACACGTGATGTGAAACTATAAATAATAATTATATTTATTAAGAAAATGCGTATTAAATAGCAACTTGAAGTGTAAGACAAATCTTGGATCTTCGTAATTTCGTGGAAACAATGTTGGCGCACCATATCGTGTGGAAATGAAAAATATTTCTAAAAAAACCCTGCGGGAGCACATTCATACCACTTTCATCAGGTATTGAAACTTGTAAAAACCAAGAGTGGTTTACATAAGTTCACGATTCTAATACCTATTTATGATCTAATAGTTATTTACGTGCCAAGGGCTTTTGGTCCGAGGCGTTTTGTCGCCCGAGATCATCAGAACCAGTTAACCCCGAGGAACATACATCATTTTATTTTTTACACAATTTTACTGATTCAGATTAATTTATTTACTACTTAACTAAATGTTAACTTGTCTCGTTTGTCTTCCAATATTTCCCTAACATAGTTTCCTCTCTTAATTACCTCCTTATGGGAACATGTTTTTTTTTAAATTTATTTATTGAGTGATTGGAAATTACACAGATCAGTACTAAATTACTATCTCGTGTGCATTTGCTGGCTTACATTGTAACTTATACAAAACTTAACACTAAAAACTTAAAACTAAACTACCTTACTAGAGGTGTAGGAAACTACAAGAGCCCCTACTATGAACAATCAGTAGAGAAAATTTTCAAGAAAGCTTCGGAAGGAAATCTATTCTTAATTCTAGTAGGGAAGTCATTTATAGCGGCCAGGTTGTAGTGGACGGCTCTATTTATTGTATTTAGGTTGGAGTAAAAAGTATTGGAAAGATGGGCAATATGTTTGATGATCGGCGATTTATTCAGTTCTTTATGAAATTGGGCGTTAGAGATGAACCATGGGGCATGTGTTGCTAATCTGAGGAATCTATTTTGTACAAATTGAAGTTTATTAATGTTGGAAATAGATGCATTGGTCCAGATGGGGCATGCGTAGAGCATTAATGGTCTGACTATTGCTTTATAAATTGTAATGGCATTTGTTAGGGATATCCGGCTTTTGTATTAGGAATTTTTGGTTTTGTAGTGTCCATGGAATTGTGTGCTTATTAATGTGTAGTGGTGGTGGGTGAGAATGGTCTTAGTGAGAATATTTTGGCAGTTGATTTAGTTGGGTTGAGTTTGATTTTCCACAATGTTGACCACTGGTCTATTCCATTTAGGTGATTGCGTATCCTGTCGGTAATGGTCTCAAGTGAGTGGCTGGATTTGTAGATTGCGGTATCGTCGGCGAATTGTACTAATTGGGTGTGTATTGTAGTGGGTATGTCAGCTGTGTATATGTTGAATAGTGTGGGTGAGAGTAGTGAACCTTGTGGAAGGCCTGCTATTATTTTTAGGGGGTTGGAGATGTGATTTTCTACGGAAACTGTAAAGGATCTATTAGAAAACTTTTGATGAAGTTTACTAAGTAGATTGGTGTTCCCATTGTTCGGAGTTTGTATAATAGTTCTTCGTGCCATACTCGATCAAACGCCTGTGAAATGTCAAGAAATGAAACTATTGTGTGATGTTTGATTTGAAAAGCTGTGTGGATATTTTCTGAGAGTCCGAGTAGTGCGTGTGCAGTTGATACATGACTTATAAAGCCAAACTGGAGTAATGGAATAATTTGGGTTGATTGAAGGTAGCTATTTAACCTTTTAGAATTAGTTTCTCGAGAAGTTTTGAAAGTGTAGTTAGTAAACTTATCGGTCTGTAGTTTTCTACACTGCTATGATTTTTATATGGTTTTGGAATAGGTGTTATGATTGAGTTTTCCATACTATAGGTAATATCAATTCTTATTATTGAGTTATATATGTTTATATAGGCTATAGTTGAGGATGGGAGGTTTTTAGGATCTTATTAGTGATTTTATCGTGATCAGGGGCGTGAAACATTGCATTGTTCAACTGTTTTCATATTTCCTCGTAACTACGATCCTCTCGATCTAGGTAAGTTATACAGCGTGTATTGGATTCCATATTGAAGACAAGCTATAAGTATCAGTAAAAAATAAAAACTTAATATTTCGTACAGTATAAAATTGCACTTCAGAAGCATGAGTAAATAATTCATTAAATTATTTTCAATGAGTCGCAAAGTATGCCACATAGTCGCAAAGTATGCCACATATTTAGAATGGAAAACGGGCATCTCTAAGGAAATTATCCATTTCGAAAAATATAAATTCAAGAACAGTGACTGGTAGCCGAACATTTCATGAACAGTCGCATAATAGAAGAAATGAAAACTTAAAAAGTCAGTTCCTGGTCTATTGCTTTCACTATTGAAATTCACCTAAGTAGGTTATGGATAATGATTATTTTTCGTCGCAATAAATATGCGAAATTATCAGGTGAACCTGAACACGGTCACCTGCGAACAATTAGTTTAACGCGAGATGGCATAGAAAGCATTTTTTCAAACCAACTTTTTAGTTCTTATTGCGGTTCAGCCATTAAGAATATCCAAGTTTATTAAACCGGTATGCTTAAAATTGTCTTAAGAGGTTATTTTCAAATATTCGACGTTTCCTCCTCGGACATTCTGTATACTACATTTTAAAAGAAATTTTCTAGTTCTTTTAGGACGTCTAGGACTACTCTAGGTCTAGAGTAGGTTCTGAAAATATTTGAACCTTGTCACCATAGAACTCGATATTAAGGCAAACATACGAATATTCGCAAGCAAATTTAAATGAAATAGCTTAATGACTCCATATTGAGAAATAAATTACATTAAGAAATAAGTACTCCTATTCAGTTAATAAGGTAAAGAACAAGACGAAAAACATTTCCCAGATTTCAGAGGTTTTAGTGAATAGCAGATCTACGATTTTCCTGACTTTATTATGAAATATCCATTCCTATTGTGGGGGTTGCTGGACATGTTCCTAACGTGGAGTCCTTTTGTACCCCACCACTTTTTTACGGCATTGGCGTCATAAATACTCTACAATTTGAGTAAACAAATTTATTTCTATCATATTGAAAAGTAGTTGTACTAAACAAAATTACACCATTAGGCATTCCGGTTACATTTCAGTCTGTCATTGCAGCAGTTTGCAGTTAATCCTCTTCTAGCTATTGCCTTTTCCACTTCTTTCCTTTCATGTACTTCTGGCCTCCTCTTCTGTCAGACGCTGTTTACACCTGTGTTATGGAGGCATCGTCTTAACCCATTCTGTCATGACCATACCATTTGAATCTTTTGATTTCAATGGTGTCGATAAAGTTGAGGATCACTTATGCTTTACTTCTAATTGCATCGTTTTTAATTTGTTCCAATATCAATCCACAGCTTCTTCGCCAAAAGCCTGTTTCCATTGTTGTAGATTTATTCTAATTACTTGTGATATTTCCGAAACTTCAGACCCCTATGTGGCAATATTCTCTACGATAGTCTTATGTAACCTTCTCTTAGTACATTTCCTCAGAGTTCCATTGTATATTAACGAATGCAATTGCCTTAAAGCTACTTTTCCCTTTGATTTTCTACTCTGCATATTCCATGTTTACCACCAACATTTCATGGTATTTGAGTACCTAAATACGTAACGTTCTGGCAGAATTTCAATGCTTGTCTATCATATATACACCGAGTCTTGGCTTCTTCTCCTAAAACAAGATATTGTGTTTTATTAACATTTATTTCAACCCCCCAATTCAAGTACTCTTAATGGAGTTTTTGCATCGTTTACAAAATATTGTCTTACTCTCTAACGAAGATAAATTGGTCGACTGCATAATTAAGAAAACCAGCACGGAATTCCCAACTTCTTTACCCTGCAACATTAATTATATATAGTCAAAACACACATTTATACTTTAACAATAAATTTTAAATTCTTTAAAGTACATTTTATAGATACTTTTACAGAAGCACATTCTTTCTCACATTATTCGTTACGGATTCGTTATAAAAAACTCTTTGAATCGGGAAAGATGTTTCCAATCGGAAAAACATTTTTCCACGCGAGGATTTGAATTCAGTTCTCAGGGTTTGGACGAAATTTTCTGTCAAAAAAGCACCACATTCTCTGCATCCCTAGGGTCCCAAAAAGTAAAACGTTCGAAATGACATGTTTTACTGACGTATGGTAAAACTAGCGTAGAACTCTCGCACGCCCAATCCCACCCTCTTCCCTGTCCTTCCATTTCCATACTAAGCCCATAATGTATCTTTTTCTTCAAGGCACCTTTATCCTTCGTCAAGTTCTAATGTTTCTTTGGAATTGCTGTAACTGAACGTATAAACGATTAAAAAATACAATACATTTCCTTGTCAATACAAAATTATCTTATTTAACTTTATTATCGAACAATGGGGTACTCCCATGTAAGACACAAAGAATACTAAGTGATTAGTGTAATTTCATACACTGTTTTAGATACTGCACGTCTCTGAACAGGTGCGGTAGAATCGAGAATTACCGAACAAGGCAAAATGTAATAGAATTTTCAAGAAGATCTCATCCTGTAGATTACTTTGTCAGGATCATCAATTGTACAGAATGTACATCCAGTAGATTACGATGTAGGAACGTTTATTTGAGACCTTTTGAATCAAAATTTCAGATTTTAAAGCCCCTAAAACGCTTCGCTTTGGAGTTATATAAATATACAGATTTCAAAACGCTGCACTGTCTCCCCGAGTGTTACGAGTTGCATTTGACATGCATATTTAGATACAATTTTTTCAACAAACCCTTCAAATTTTCGAAGTTAAAGTGCAATTCGTCACATCTCCGTGAAATTATCTTTCTTAAGATACCTCATTTATTCAGGCTGATTGCGTGTGAGAGTCAGAAAACTCATCTCCTCCAATGAAGTAATATAGGAGAAGATATACAATGAAACCTCAGTAAAAAGTAATCCTACCATGCCAAAAAACGTAGGGATTTTTTTGTAAAAATATTTTAATTCAAACAATTATATTTACTCCTATTCAGGGCGATTCTGAAGTCTACTCAGCCTCCATTGAAAATGAATATCAATATTTAATGGCTTTATAATTAGTAAATATACGAACATGAAGCATGGCACTTGTCACGCCATCTTCACTCACTCTCAGAAATTATATAAGATCTTCCATGATCTGTTAATTAACAGAGGGCCCTGGACGTGGGTCACTCATATAGAAAGAAGTCATAACCTCCTATAACGCTAACCAGGGGGTATTTGCAGTACTTCATTATAGCACAAAGAGTAAAATAAGTATATATTTACACGCCGATAACGCTTAATGAAATGGTTTTAGGAAACTAACCAAATAATTATTTTTTAGTATGAAATAAATTGTTTTATAAACTGTAGGTTTCGTAATGGTTACCTCCGCGGTAGAGAGACTGTCCTTCACCAGAGAGCAGTGTACGCCGTGAAGTTGATAATTTATATTATGATTTATTATATGAAAATTAATCTGAATTTATAGATTACCATTTGATATAAATAATTAAATTTTACATAAGGATTGCAGTTTTTGAACTGAAGAATTTTAATAAATTATTTGGAGACACTACAGGAGACCGCTTAGAAAAAATGAAAAGTAAGCTGTGGTATAAAACCCAAATGGAATAGGTAGCCAACTCCAGATCTGCCTATTTTTTCGCTCAGCTTCATAGAATCAATTACGAGGTAGATGAAAGACGTTATTTTTATATAACCAAATTTTTGTGGAGAGAATCTGAGGGATTCTCCATTAATGAAATCTTAACTGAGTTTCTTCTACTTTCTCGTATATATACGTAGTAGAAAGAACGTTATGTAATACTAGGAAAATCGAGTGTAAAGTTTCAACGGAAATAAACGTTTTCGGATCCTCTGATACCGAAAAAGTGCTTTTTTTCTTTCGAAACGTCCGTCTTTTGTATGACCTACTACTCCTATGGTGAGAGGCGAGCACTAGCGTAAGAAATTAAACATTGCACTCTCCGCCATATTGTAGGCAAAATGTGGATGTCTATTTCCAAATTGGGTCAACGCCTTTCAATGTATTACGAATTCAGAACTTCGAAAACCACATTGTTATTGTTTATATACACTACGATAAATAAATTACGAAAAATTAAAATGTGTTTTAGAAGTAATGTAATTGGAAATAGCTCGAATCGTTTGACTTAATTCATTTATTTAACCCATATTGAATAAATGAGAAGCAAAAATTCAAAAAGTGACATGTTCACTTCACTCTTTTCCAATAAGAATGAAAAGTATAGCACAAATTTTACACTTTTCAACACCGTCTTTAAATCAACGAATTTTTCAACGTCTATTTAAGGTATTATAAGATATCTCACGTTTTTTTATGGAAATATAATTCTAGGTAAAAACAACAAAAAACTCATTTTTTCTGAAGCACATTTTACCTCTTGAATGTTTGCTTCAAATGTTATGTATTATTATTGATGCTAAAGCAATTATAATTCCTAATATTTCTGTATATAAAGAGAATAGAACATACACACACACACACACACACATACACTGGTATATATATATATATATATATATATATATATATATATATATATATATATATATATAACTATATATATTGAAACGCACCGCGTTCCTGAACATGTAGACGCGGGTGCAATACGGCTTAAACAGCGTGGTAGAGACGGCCGTCCGGGCGGACTTCGGGCTGAGCAAGAGAGTGTCCTGGCAGCAAGCGAGACGAAACGAACGCGAAGTACGAGACTCGACAGTTGAGGAGGGATCGAACGGCGGCAGTCGGAAGGTGAGCCGGTGGAAGAGGTAACGGACGGTAGTGCGGAAAAGCCACGATGGCGGTTAGCAAATATAGTTGAGAGGAACTGATGACATCGGAGCAGAAATCGAAACGTAGGACAATGAGAAACAGTGAGAACTATTAATTGATCGAGTTAAGTGATATACAGTAAAGATAAAACGGCGTGAGGCGAGGAAAGTGATGAGTGCAGACACGTGTGCGACAAAGGCAGCGTGAGTGAAACGGTAATATAGCGATACAGCATCGGCGGGTTTAACAAACGAATTTGGAAGAACTGGAAACGAGGATTTGGCCGCGTTGATCTGGCGGGGAGGGACATCGCCGTGCCCGGCGAAGCACGACTGCGTGGCGTGGACGGCATCGGCGGCCGGGTAGCAGGCAAGCGCCATGGCCACGTGGCGGGCGAGACGCCCTGGCTCGTCACATCGCGCCGGCGCATCCGGAGTTGGTGAGCTCGAAGGAATTCCGGACGCAGCAAAACCAGTAAGACTGTTACTTAGAAGGAACCTATTATTAGGCGGTAAAAAGAATCCAGTGATTTGGAAAGGGGTAGTCGATTGCAGGTAGTGGGTATTAGATGAGGGAATTTGCTGCAATACAACAATCTAATTTGATGGAGAATAGAAAAAGTGTTGGAAGGGTACATTGTCTGTAAATAGATAAGTATTGAAATAATCGTGATTAGAATCAGTGCATGCAAGGAGCTCCTATTTACAGTGGCTATGCAAAGTTACAGAAAGAAAGTGTCTATTAGCAATATTTACGTAGTTAGTAAGAAAATTGTTCATGTTTGTCAGTATCGTGAGAAAGTTATTAATGCTAACCATTATTTTGTTTACCTTCTACACATCCAATGGAACGATATTTTTGTAATATCTATTATCTTTCCTGGGAATAAAGCATTCTGTGTTTACATTAAAAGTAATTGTCATTGTTGGTGCATGCACTCAGAGTCCATTCAAAAGAAAGAACGACTTTTACAAATTTACTGTAGAATAGACCGAATCGCCGGTTCATCATACATATATATATATATATATATATATATATATATATTGGAAACGCACCGCGTTTCCACCCAAAGAAACGGCGAGACATCAAGCAAGAACGCGGCAGAACGGTTAAAGAGGCGCCAGCTACGAAAAACGGTTACGGGCGTATGAGGTATCGTCGGTTGGCCGACCGTGGGAACGAGGCCGCGAGGAGTCAGTGCTCGTCACGCCGGCGAGGAAGGACGCATCTGGGGCTGCTCCGCGATCGAAAAGCAAACTAGTATCGCGAACGAACGAGTGCAGAAAGATTAATTGACGGACAGTTTGTGTGCATAACAATCAAATAGTCGATCGGACATATTGCCAAAAGTGAGGGCTGCTATTTGGAGTAACACAGATCAAAAGACGTCAGAGGATCGAGAATCGGAAAGGAGACGTACTTCGAAGTGTAGCGCCCCACCGGCTGAACCGGCGAAACGACCCCGGTGCGCGTAAGGATGCGAGGCAACTCGAGGGTCCCCAGCCTGACGCTCGTAGTGGAAGAAGTAACGGTAACATTTCTTCGATCGATAAGACGGAGAGACTAACAGAGATTCTGGTTATATGAATGAAAAGGGTAGAGACCACCATAGATATTGTATCATTAGTGATTTGTATAGAATTATTAAATAGTTCAGTTTATTTTGTTCACGGAACAGTGGTGTTTGATTAATAACCCCGAGCCCATTCACGAGAAAGAACACCTGTCCCTTACAAATAAATTTACTGAGAACAAGCTACCTACCTGGTACGTCACAGTTGGCGCCCGGAACAGTATGGACTCGTGTATTTAAGAAATGTGGCTCAGGGGGATTAATTTAACAAGGGAAAAATTAATGACTTGAATTAACAACTTGTAATAATTAAGAAACAGGCCAGCTTGAACAGGAAATATTGAAATAAAACAGTGTGCATGTGCAGTTGCTTACTGAAAATAGTAGTAGAAATTTATTATTGTCATTTATGTAAAGGTAAATACTGTTGAGGAAATATAAAGCAATTATAGAAATATTGACAGGCAATGGTAATTGTGAATGTAAATGTTATTTAGTTAAATATGTGGTTAGTTAATCCAGAAAACAGTATGCAGAGTACCTATTATGTATGTGTAAAGGGAAAACAGTGTGTATAAGTATTGTGTTTGTTAGAATAATTATTTGTGTACATGATAACATACCATAGTTAAGTGAATTGTTTCTCAATATTGGATAAAGCAAGGAAATTAGTAGAATCTGTAGGAAAGTGTAATGAATACAAGAGAGGTTAATGTCAATTTGGTGTAAATTGTATATGCTAATTATTTTGAGCATATGGGCATGAATCTTACAAGATAATTGTCAGAATCATCTAAAAGTAGAATAGCCCAGGTGTAGACGGGCATTGTTTATTAGCAGTGTATGGAAAGTAATTAATAGTGAAGGGAATTAATATTGATTTGTTGGAATGTTGGGGGTAATGTTTGAAAACTGCATACAGTATATTTTGTGTCACATGAGGGAAGCTGTAGGAGTGTGTGAAATGAGACTGTGGATTATTGTTGTGAATTTGAATTGAAGTGTATGCAATGTTTTCAGGAATTTTCCAGAAGTGATATTTGTATTATTTTGATATGTGATGTGTTTTATGAAGGGTATATTTTTGGTGTAGTATAGGTGATGTTATACATTTGTTTGCAGAGAGTAGATATTTGTATGTCATATGTGGTAACTGTATAGTGAAATTGGGTTGGTCATAGTAGACTACAATTGTGGTTTTTATGCAAAATTTAAAACGAATAGTGTATTCAGCTAATGCCTAGAATCACAGATACAGGTCATTGTTTCAATACAATTACTTGGGAATTAGACTAACTGATCAGGAACAATTGCAGTAGTGCATTTGGGTGAGCGCAGACGAGCTGAGGGCGCGGCCAAAGCACGGCTAATTGTAAAAGCGATTGAGAAAAATGAGTGAACGATACGAAGCAGTTGAAGACGAGATTGGGGATTGCGGCAGCAAAATGGAAGCTCAAAAGGCGATGTTGAACGGAATAAGAAGATAGAGCGTGTAGAAGACTCGGATGAAGGAATCGGCGAAGTACGTGCCTGGATAGTAGGGACGCTGGAGTTGAAGTAAATTAGATGACACGTAGGGCGATTGTTTCAATGAAGAAGTAAAGCTACATCAACGCCGATGAACCAGGTAGCAGGGAACAAGTCAGAGGTACTCAAGCAAAGACATCAGATTTGATGTTAATAATGAAAATGATCAACGACCGACTTGATAAAACGGCAGAGGAACAAGAAAAAAGATCGGAAAAGCAGCTTATGGCGATTGAAGAACGAATTGAGAAATCGGCAGAAGAACAGAGTAGGAAGATGATGGAAGAACAAAAGAAGGCAATCGAGGAACAAGAGAAAAGATCCGAAAAGCAGTTTATGGCGATTGAAGAACGAATTGAGAAATCGGCAGGAGAACAGAAGGGAGGCGATTAAATCGAACTGAGAAATCGGCAGAAGAACAGAACGGGAAATTAATGGAGGAAATTAAAAAAACAAATAGACCTCTCACAAGCAAAATCGAGGAAACTCCAGCAGAAAATGAAGAAGATAGCGGAAAGGGTCGAGATTCAAACCAATCCATCGCCAGTAAATTTGTAGAGCAGGATCAGAAGATAGAATCCCAGATTGACAAATTGGGCGGGGATTTGAAAACCGACCTACATCAACAACTTGAGAAAATTACCGCACAAAGCAAGGAGGTACAAAACCAGATTCGGAATGAAATCCAGATGGCGGAGAGCAAGAGGGCGAACATCCAGGATCAAGTCACGAACGAGGTGCGCAAAAGGGAAGAAGACACCAAAATGATGCAGCAATTAATTAAAGAAGAAATCAAGGGGGATATACGAATGTGCGAAGAAAGAGTATCATCCCTGCAATCTGTCGTGGAGCTAATCAAAGAATGCCGGACGACGCCGATCATTGCGGGCGGACTACCAACTTTTACGCCTCCAAAATCATTGAAGTTTTCGGAGATGGTCGAGAAACCTATGCGCATTCATGCGGGCAGCGGAACGACACCTAGCCGTGATCAACACATCGGAAAGATGCAAGGTCCAGTTTTTGTATTTGATGTTGAGGGGAACGCCCGGACGTGGGCCGACATTTGATGTATTTCCGAGACGCTGAAGGAATTTCCAAGACCGGCTCTATGAGCGGTATTGGAACGATGAGATTCAAATGAATGTGAAGTTAAATCTAATGAGTGGTTATTATACTCAGTCGATGGAACTCTGCGGAATATGCGACGCAACGTGTTGAGATTGTAGACACTACGTCCTCCAATGAATGATCGGGCTGAAATTATGTGTTTATTGACACGTCAGTTTCCCGTGTCGATCCAAAATAATTTGAGAAGTTCGAACCATACCAATTTAGAGAGCTTTATGAACGCCTAGGAGGGATATGACTTAACATTTAAGCAATGCCCCGGAAGAATAAGAGGGAAGGAAAACGTAACGCGTTAAGAACGGAACCAGTCAATAGACAAGGGAATGGTGGTGGGCAGGCAACCAGTGGACGCGACACGAGACAGGAAGCCGGTGGCAATCGGAACTGAGTAACCGAAGACCGGGAGTGGGGTGGACAAGACCTAAAACCGTTTGAGGAAGAAGAGAGAGGAACGAAACTGAGGTGCGCTCCAATCAATCAACACGGCCTGGTCCAATTGGAGGACAGGGAAAATCTTTAAAACAGATAGAGTCCGTACAGGCGACCCGTATGACGGACACAAGGAAGAAGAGCTAGAATGTGGTCCCTATCAATACGATTCAGTCGGTGTCCTATGAATCACAACCGTGGCAGAAAAAAGTTCGAAGTTCGTAATAGAGAAATGTCCTAATGATCAAAGTAGATTATGATGAGTGGTAACGAAGCACTGGTTGATACTGGATGTACTACAAATAAAGCAGTATCAGAGAATTTTATAATGAGTTGATTGCGAAGAAAGCAAGTAATGTGCTTGCCCATGAATAGGGCGTACGGATAGAGCACCCAGAAGAAGTCAAGCCCTATCAAGCAAAACAAATAATGTTTAATGCTGAAATTGGCGATCAGAAGTAATGTGAAGCGGTAGCTCTAGTAGTAAAGAAGTTGTTGTATCCGATGATTATAGGGACAGATTTTATCCGAACGACGCGCTTATCATTGATCTTGACTCATGGAGTGGTAGAATTAGGAAGCCAGAGAATCGAGATGGACATGGGAACGGAGAGGAATTAGAAATATGGTACGGGCGTGTTATCGGAGGAGGGGATAGAAGAAAGATTGAAACAACAGGTTGACCAGATAGAAGTATTGGAAGCCCAGCAGAAAACTAGGCTGTTAGACCTACTGATAGAAAACAAAAGGGTATTTCAGAAGAATCGGGCACCGATCAAGGGATTTGAATTCCGTATACAACTTACAGATTACACTCCTTTAGGTAGCGAAACTACCTGATACCGGTAGTATTGAAGCAAGAAGTAGCAGTATGCAGAGCTTCGTTGGCATCCATGGTGGAGCGACGGCATTATCAAGAAAGCAAAGACGTCGTACACGAATCCCATTGTAATCGTAAAGAAGAAGGACGGAGGATTGCGATTATGCTTAGATGCTCGGCGGTTAAATGCAGTGACGCTCCCATTTAGGGATGCACCCCTGTCAGTGGAAGAAGCATTACAAAGATTTGGGGGTAGTATGATCTTTTTCGAGTACAGATTTCAGTAAGGCTTATTGGCAAATGCAGGTTGCTGAAGAAGACCAGAAATATACGGGTTTTCATTCGAGGGAATATGCTATGTTTTGTAGGAAAACGTTTTGAAGCATGGAATAGCGGAGCGGCACTGATTCAGTGCGTAGATAAAATATTACAAGGAAAGATGCAGAACTGAGTCACAACGTGGATGATATTGTCCTGCAGGCAACCATCGAGCAACACTTCCAAGATTTGCAAGAACTGCTCCAGATTCTACAAAGAGAATAACCTGGTGTTAAATCTGAAGAAATCAACGTGGTTCGCTCAAGAAGATTGAATTCCTTTGGGTACGTCATATCAAACTGGAAGGGATAAGCATTAGACCAGAAACCGCTGAAGAAACTGAAACTTACTTCGCCACCGAGAACGAATAAGCAAGTGCGCAGGCTCAGCTGGCACATGCAATTATTACTCGAGATTTTGTCCAAAATTTGCGGACGTTATGTATCCGTTCTACCAACTGCTAAAAAGGGTCAAAAATGGAAATGGGATGACGCCTACCAGGAGGCATTTGATAGAGTAAAAGACATGTTTTATAACAGCTGCTGTATAGCCCACCCCGATTTTTCAAAAGCATGTATCGTCCAAACTGACAGCAGCGACTTTGGGATTGGGGCGATGCTGTACCGGGTTATCGATGGCCAAGAGAAACTGTGTCTATTATCAGCCGAACCCCAAGGGACCTGGAGTTACGATTTTCGGCGACGGAAAAGGAAGCAATGCCATAGTGTGGGCAATATCCAATTTAAGCCGTATTTGAAAGGACGACATTTCAAAGTACGTACTGACCATCACATTAACGTTTTTAAGTAGATGCCACTACAAAACGATCGGCTACATCGATGGGTGATGGCATTGCAAGAGTACTCATTCGATATAGAACATTACTGCAAAGGAACTAATAACCATTTGCCGACTTATTAAGCCGCAAAGAGCCAGGTAGGAAGCCAGATACGCCAATGCGAGAGATTCTTTGCGGTAATGGATCGATTTGGGCATATCAAGATCACCATTATTTGATTGGGAGGACTTAGTAACATTACAAGTAAAGTGATGATGAAATCTATAAGGTGAAGATTTGTACAAGGACAACAGCCGAGGACGACGTGGACGTAGCGGCACTTAGAAGAAATCAACACCGCTGGAAAGTGGTACAAGAAGCAGTAATTGATCAAGACCAAAGAGAAATCCAGACACATGGAGGATTTGGGCTCCACGAAATTGCACTGGTGAATTAATTGAATCTGTACACACGTCGTTGGCACATTTCGGGGCCAAGAAGACATTCCAAACAATAAAAGCTTTATGCTATTGGAAGGGAATGAGGAGGCAAATTAGGAGAACAGTAAGCTCATGCATTACGTGTCTCAAAGCTAAATACCCTAACCGCAATATGACGGGCCGATGCATCACATTATACCAAAAGAGAAAACGAGTTGCGTTGATGCATACGCGACCTTTGCTCGAACGACGAACGGAATAAATACATTTTGTAATCATGGATGTCTTCTCGAAGTTCGTGCAGTATATCCAGTAAACAAAATTAACTCAAATAATTGCTTGAAACTCGTGAAAGATTTATTCAATGTGCGGGGACGTTCAAACAGATATTATCTGACCACGGAACGATGTTCACCAGTGAAAGGTGGATAGAGGGCATACAGGGAATAAAGGGATACTGATTCATTCTATCAGAGACACCCTCAATCAAATCCGTCAGAACGGATAATGAAAGAATTATCCAGACTATTTAGAACATATTGTACGAGAATCATGGGAAGTGGAATGAGTTAATACTGACATCAATCGCCGGCTGAACTAAATTCCTCATGAGACAGTATTGGCATACGCCGGGAAGCTCATTTCAAAGGAAACCGCCTCACATACTATACGCTCTGGAGAGAGAGGAAGTCACCCAGGAAGGACCACCGAAGACATCGGAACAGATACGTCAGAGCTTAGTGCAAGCGGGTAAGGACAGGAAGGCAAAGTTAAAGAAGAGAACATATGAGTTTCACGAGGGGCAGACAGTATTGTTGCGTGTCCCTAAAGTGTCTAACCCTAAACTAAGGTTATACGCAAAATTTTTTCCATTATATGAGGGGCCGTACATCATTGAACAGATAACAAACCCGAACGTGGCTAAACTAGTCAACGATAACAGAGAAGTGGTGGACATTGCAATTTTACAATTTAAGACCTTGCCCAACAAGAGAAGGCAATGGACAAGAATAAACCATTAGTCATTGAATTTTCCGGAGAAAAATCCACAAAAAGGGGGAGGGGTAATGAAACGCACCGCGTTTCCACCCAAAGAAACGGCGAGACATCAAGCAAGAACGCGGCAGAACGGCTGGAGGCGCTCGCTAGCCACGAAAAACGGTTACGGGCGGCGAGGTGCGTCGGTTGGCCGACCGGGAAACGAGGCCGCGAGGAGTTCGTGCCCGGGCTGGCTGTCGGCGAGGAAGGACGTATCTGGGGTTGCTCGCGATCGAAAAGCAAACTAGTATCGCGAACGAACGAGTGCAGAAAGATTAATTGACGGACAATTTGTGCATGATAACAACCAATAGTCGATCGGACATATTGCCAAAGTGATAGCTGCTATTTGGAGTAACACAGTTCCAAAAGACGTCGAGTGGATCGGAGAATTGAAAGAGACGTACTTCGAAGTGCAGCGCCTCACCTCGGCTGGTCCCGCGAAACGACCCCGGTAAGCAGCGAAGGAGCGCGAGGCAACCGAGGGTCCCCGGAAGCCGCCGACGCTCGTAGTGAAAGAAGTAACGGTAAATATTTCTTCGATCGATAAGATCGAGACTAACAGTGATTCTGGGGTTATATGAAAGAAAAAGGGTAGAGACCACTATAGATATTGTATCATTAGTGATTTGTATAGAATTAATAAATAGTTCAGCTTCTATTTTGCCCACGGAACAGTGGTGTTTGATTAATAACCCTATTTCATTCACAGAAAGAACACCTGTCCCTTACAAATAAATTCCCTACAGAGAACAAGCTGGCCTACCTGATACGTCACACATATATATATATATATATATATATATATATATATATATATATATATATATATATATTGTATATAGAGTCTGGTTATATATATATATATATATATATATATATATATATATATATATATATATATATATATATATATATATCCGAGCTAATTGGACGTTCCTTTGATCTGTGTTACTTCCAAATAGCAGCTATCACTTTGGCAATATGTCCGATCGATCATTGATTGTTATCACGCACAAATTGTCTGTCAATTAATCTTTCTGCACTCGTTCGTTCGCGATACTAGTTTGCTTTCGATCGCGGTTGCGCCCCAGATACGTCCTTCCTCGCTGGCGGCCAGCCAGACACTGACTCCTTCGCGGTTCGTTCCCACGGTCGGCCAACCAACGACACCTCTCGCCGCCCGCAATCGTTTTTTCTGGCTAGCGAGTGCCCTCTCTGCAACCAAGGTTCTGCCGCCCGTGCTTGATGTCTCGCCGTTTGGGGCGGAAACGCGGTGCGTTCATTACCCTCCCCACTTTTTTGCGGATTTTTCCGGAAAATTCAATGACTTAATGGTCTATTCTTGTCCATTGCCTTCTCTTGTTGGGCAAGGTCTTAAATTGTAAAAATTATAATGTCCCACCACTTTTCTGTTGTCGTTGACTATTTTAGCCACGTTTGGGATTGTTATCTGTTCAATGATGTACGGCCCCTCATATAATGGAAAATTTGCGTATAACCTTAGTTTAGGTTAGACACTTTGGGGACACGCAACAATACTGTCTGCCCTCGTGAAACATATGTTTTCTTTCTTTGACTTTGCCTCTTGTGCTGGGCTTCCAGTACTTCTATCTGGTCAACCTGTTGTTTCAGTCTTCTTCTATCCTCCTCCGATAACACGCCCGTACATATTTCTAATTCCTCTCCCATTTCCATGTCCATCTCGATTCTCCAGTTTCCTAGTTCTACTACCCGTGGTCAAGATCAATAATCGCGCGTCGTTCGGATAAAAATCTGTCCCTATAATCAATGGATACAACAACCTCTTTTACTACTAGAGCTACCACTTCGTACTTCTGATCGCCAATTTCAGCGTTAAACATTATTTGTTTCGTGATAGGGCTTGACTTCTTCTGAGTGGCTCCTATCACGTACGCCCTATTCATGGGCAAGCACATTACTTGCTTTCCTTTCAATCAACTCATTATAAATTCCTCTGATATAACTGTTGTAGTACATCCAGTATCAACGAGTGCTTCCGTTACCACCCTTCGTATTCTTACTTTGATCGTGGATATCGCACAATTCACCAACACTGCGTGGATTCGTAGATCGACTGAATCGCATTGATAGGACCACATTCAGCTCTTCTTCCCTTGTGTCCGTCAGCGGGGTCGCCTGTCATCACGGACTCTATCTGTTTAAAGATGTTCCCTGTCCCACTTGACCAGGCCGTAGAGATTGATTGGGCGCACCTCGGTCTGTTCCTCTCTCTTCCGACGGTTTGGCCTGTCCACCTAATTCGGTCTTCGGTTACCGTTCCGATTGCCACCGGCTTCCTTAATCTCGTGTCGCGTCCACTGGTTGCCTGCCCCACCACTATTCCCTTGTCTATTGACTGGTCTCCGTTCTTACCGCGTTCACGTTTCCTTCCCTCTTATTCTTCGGGGGTATTGGCAAATGTTAAATCTATCCTCCTAATGCGTCTATAAAAGCTCTAAATTGGTATGGGTTCGAACTTCGCAAATTATTTTGGATCGACACGGGAAACTGACGTGTCAATAAACACATAATTCCTTGATCACTCATTGGGGACGGTGTCCTACAATCTCCAACACGTTGCGTCGCATATTCCCGCAGAGAGTTCTATCGACTGAGTATAATAACCATTCATTAGATTTAATTTCACATTCATTTGAATCTCATCGTTCCAATACCGCTCATAGAATCGGTCTTGAAATTCTCTTTCAGCGTCCCCGAAATACATCAGTGTCGGCCCACGTCCGGGCGTTCCCTCCAACATCAAATACAAAACTGACCTTGCATCTTTCCGACGTGTTGATCACAGCTAGGTGTTGCCCGCTGCCCGCATGAATGCGCATGGGTTTTCGACCATCTCCCGAAAAACTTCACATTTCGGCGCGTAAAGCTGGTATTCCGCCCGCAATGATGGGCGTTAGTCCGGCATTCTTTGATTAGCTCCACATCAGATTGCAGGGATGATACCTTTCTTCTCGCACCTTCGCATATTCTCCTGTATGTTCGCTCTCTTGCCCTCCGCCGCCGTCTGATCATTCCCGAATCTGGTTTTGTACCTCCTCGCTTTGTGCGGCAATCTTCCTTCAAGTTGTTGATGTAGGTCGGTTTTCAATCCCCGCCCAATGTGTCGATCTGGGATTCTATATCTTCTGATCCTGCTTGCCAAATTTACTGGCGATGGATTGGTTTTAACTTGAATTCGTTCCGCTATCTTCTTCTATTCTGCTGGGCTTCTGGATTTGCTTGTTAATAGGTCCTATTTGTTTTTAATTTCCATTAACTTTCCGTTCTGTTCCTCGATTGCCTTCTTTGTTCTTCCATCATCTTCCTACTCTGTTCTTCTGCCGATTTCTCACCTGTTCTTCAATCGCCAAGCTGCTTTTCGGATCTTCTTCTTTCTTGTCCCTCTGCCGTTTATCATGGCGCTTTCTTCTTTCGGTGGTGGTAATAGCTATCGCCACCATTTTCATTATTAACATCAAATCTGATGATATCTTTGCTTGGTACTCCTGACTTGGGTTCCCTGTTACCTGGTTCATCATGTTGATGTGACTTTTTACTTTCATCAAAACAATCGCCCGACGTCATCTAATCACTTCCAACCCAGGATTCCTAATATCCAGAAATGTACTTTCCGCCGATTCCTTCATCCGGAGTCTTCTACACGCTCTATCTTCCCCATTCCGTTCCAACATCGCCTTTGAGCCTCCATTTTTCTGTCGCAATCTAATTTCTTGTCTTCAGCTGCTTCGTATCGTTCACTAATTTTCACCGCTTCTATCGCTTCCGCGCTTGTAATGCCGGCCCCCAGCCTGCCCATCAAAATACTACTGCAACTGTTCCCAATTTAATTAATCTAATCTCGGCACGCAGCTGAAACAATGACCTGTCAGTGATTCTAGGCATTAGCCGAATACATCATTCGTTTTAAATTTTGTATGAAAACTACAATTGTATAATCTACTATGACCAACCTAATTTTCACTATACAGTTACCATATGACAGGCAACATCCACTCTCTGCAAATAAATTTTAATATCACCTATGCACATAAATTCACTACACAAAAGACTTCATAAACACATCATGTCAAAATACAAATAACACTTCTGCAAATCTCAGAAACATTGGCATACACAACTTCAATTCAAATTCACAACAATAATCCACAGTCTCATTTCATACACTCCTACAGCTTCCCTCAATACTGACACAAAATGATACTGTATGCAGTTTTCAAACATGACCCCAACATTCCAACAAATCAAATACTAATTCCCTTCACTATTAATTACTTTCCATTCACTGGTAATAAACAATGCTCCTCCACACGTGGGCTGTTCTTTAGATGATTGTATATTATCTGCAAGATTCATGCCCATATGCTTAAAAATAATAGTGTATACACAATTTACACCCAAAATGACATTAACTTCTCTTTTGTATCATTATACTTTCTCAACTACTTTCACTTCTTGTTTTATCCAAATATTGAGAAACAATTCACTTTAACTATGGTATGTTATCATACAATAGATCATTCTAACAAACACAATATTTTATACACACTGTTTTCTCTTTATACATACATAATAGGTAATTGCATACGGTTTTCTGATTGACTGAATTCACATATTTAACTAAATAAGATTTACATTCAATTAACATTATTCGTCAATATTTTCTATAATTGCTTTATAATTTCAACATATTTACTTTACATAAACGACAATAATAAATTTCTACTACTTTTCCCCGGTAAACAATCGCACATGCACACTGTTTGGCTCAATATTTCGTTGAAACTGTTATGTTTCTTAAAATTATTACACAAGTTTGTTAAATTCAAGAGTCATTAGTTTTATTCCTCCAATTAACTTGAGCCACTTTTTCAACGAGTCCATACTGTTCGGGCGCTAACTGTGACGTACCGCAGGCTGGCTTGTTCTCAGTAAATTTATTTGTAAGGGATGTGTTCTTTCTCGAATGGCCTAAGTTACAATCAAACACCACTGTTCCGTGAACAAAATAAACTGAACCATTTATTAATTTCTTAAGCAACTACCAATGATACAATATCTAGTGGTGGTCTTTTAATTTTCTTCTCGCATATAACCCAGAATCAATTGTTGGTCTCGATCTGAATGATCGAAGAAATATTTACCGTTTACTTTCCCATACGAGCGTCGGCGGCTTCGGGACTCGGGCTGCTCGCGCCCTTCGTTGCCTGCCGGGGTCGTTAGCACCTGGAGACCAGCCGGAGGTGAGGCGCTGCGCTTCCTGAAGACGTTCTCCTTCCACTCCGATCCACCATCGTCTTTTGATCTGTGTTACTCAAACAGCAGCTATCACTTTGGCAATATGTCCGATCGGACTATTGATTGCTATCACGCACAAATTGTCCGTCAATTAATCTTCACTCGTTCGTTCGCGATACTGGCTGTTTTCGATCGCGGAGTGAGCCCCAGATACGTCCTTCCTGCCGGCGGCCAGCCAGACACTGACTCCTCGCGCCCGTTCCCAATGGTCGGCCAACTGACGACACCTCGCCGCCCGTAACCGTTTTTCATTGTTAATGCCTCTGCAGAACTGCCGCCCTGCCGTGTTCGTGCCTTGATGTCTCGCCGTTTTGGTGGAAACGCGGTGCGTTTCACATATATATATATATATATGGCATATATATATATATATATAGTTAAATAATCGAACGGCCCGCACAATCTGTGGATTATTACACAACATATCTGCCCCACACCCTGCTTAGGCTTAAGCCAACTCAAAATAAAATGGAATACGAACTAAACACTAAAGTGCTAACTGTGAATGCAATCCAAAACACCGTGGGCAACCAAAACATGAGACAATCATAGGCGTCCAAGTGAAAACTGGTGTCAGCCACAAGTTATAATTTTAAATGATCTCAAGATAAAGGCCCAGATGATAACAGCACAGCATCTATACATACTATACTGCATTATATATTGAATTATCCTGGAAAACTATAAATCAAAAAGTGTATCTAGCACATTCATTAGAGGTGGCGTATTTTAAATGAAATGTCATTTTTTACTTCTTACTTTAGGTAATTCCGTTTAGTATAAACATGATCCATTTATGACAAAGGAAATGACCCATTATATAGGTAGTAATTTTTTTGCATTTTCCGTGTTTTCAATCTTTTTTATCTTTTATCTTAATTTTTAATGAACAATTTATCAGTAATCTATTTTAATATTTAAATGGAAATTAAGTCAAATAATATTTACGAGATGAAACAAATCAGAATTCTATACCTATACCGTAAATTACCCAACTTAGTTGTAATGTCAGCAATTAGGAGTACAATTGTCTTATGCAATTTGCTGGTTCAGCTGAATCCGGGATAATTAAAGACAGAGATTTTGCAAAGAAATCCGTCCAAACGGAAAATTATGAATACCGAGTTAACTTGAATGCTTAATAGAGAAAAGTCATCATTTCAGTAACGAATCAACAGCTCGGTTTCTCTGTTTGAAACTGCTTCATTGTACCTTTGCCGTTTTTGAATTATTATTTTGTAATATTTTAATAAACATTTTACGATCATTTTTGCGATATTTTAGGCCGCGAAAAATCCATTTCATTCATTAGGTATTATTGAGAATGTAGCTATCAACCATCGGAATGGGGTCGCGGTACAGTTAAGCAAGTATCTATTAATTGTCCGCACTACCCATTTCACGTCTTCTCCGCACCGGGAAGCGGTGACTCAGTGCATCAACTGGATGTCACTGTGCTCTGACTTTGGAGGTCCAGGTTCATCCTGACGGCGCGCCGTCATGCCGCTGCGCTGCAGGATTTCGACACTAGATTTCCAACTAGGTTGAAATTCAGTGGCTGGCTCTGGAGGAGAACTGAATATCATTGCTCAAGAGTAGTTTTTCGTGGCTTCTCCGATCTAACACCAGGCGAATGTTGAGCAAATTCAACAGCGGACTCCGCGCGTTGATCTATCCTTCCTCTTCTTGTCCTATCTCACCACTTTGAGACTATCACGCATCACCACCACACATGCCAGGTTCGGTCGAGACTGCACCTGTCCTGTTTCTGAGCAGTGCCTCATTACAGAGATACCAGGGCGGAACTCACACGACAGTGTTGTTTGCCAACCGCCAGCCAGTGGGAGAAGATCATCACCGCCACCACCTCCGCATGATCGACGACCTCCATGCAGCACTACCTAACAAATGACACCTTAATGATCAGCACCACTGTTGCCCGGAATCACTATCACCAGTCAATTTAATCAACCTCCGCCGTCAGCCTCGAGGCACGCACGCGGGGGCTCGTAATCCGCAAGGATCAGCGTTCATTTGAAATTCCCACAGACCAATAATGCGCACCCATTTCATCCATCGTTGAATGCTGATTGGAGGAAAATGCTGCCATCTCATCGGAGATTGATCAGAGGAGAATGCCGCCATCTACTTCGATGCCATCGGGGAAACGTCATCTAATAAAAGCTGATTATGGAGATGCCATCACTGAGCTGCTGATTGAGGAAAGATGCCGTCATCTACTTATGCTGATTTGAGAAGATGCCATCTACTGGATGTTGATTAGAAGATGTCATCTACTTGCATGTTGATTGGGAAAATGCTGTCATCTACTTGGCACGCGATTGGGGCACGATTACATCCTACTTGCACGCTGATTGGGTACTATCATCACGTGCATTTATCGGGTATACATCGTCATCTACTTCGTACGCTGATTGGGGAAAATGCCTGTCATCTACGCAGATGCTGATCAGAAATGTTGACATCTACTTGATACGATTGGGAAAACAGTCATCCACTGCATGCTGACGGGGAAAATGCCAACAATCATACTGGATGCTGATTAAAATGATCATTATCACATGCGCATGCGATTTGAAAACATACGCCATCACGGTATGCTGATTGGGGAACATGCCACATCTACGGATGCTGATCGGGGGAACGCTGTCATCTACTGGGACTGATAGGCTACAATGTTGCACCATATGAAGGCTGATTCAATAAAATGTTTATTGATGAATCAGATTATTACAATTCTTCTTCATGAATGAGTCTCTGAACCATGCGGAATCAACACTTTTGGCCTCTTTGTTAGTCCAATAGCCTTCTATATATAACAGAATAGGCTTCCATGTTTGGATCATAATATATTTACTTTTCCAATTCGAAACTGATTTAATCTTTTCAATTATATCACTAACTCTAAATTTAGAACTGGAACTCTGAAAAATTCCTTTTCTATTATGAAACACTTAGTCCAGTGACTTAAGTTTTATAGTTATATGGATCTGTTCTTTGTTGCTGCTATAATAATTTTTTTGCAATGTCCCATAAATTAAATTCTTCACATTAAAATAAATCTGGTGATTTTAGGAACTAATGTAGATTTCATTGGCCTCGTAATTTATAATATTCTTGGAGTTTAGGTCATGAATTTTTCATAATTTTGTTTTCAAGTTCTATGTTGGCTACAAGATTTTATTTGAGCGCTCCAGCTCATTTAGATAATTAATTAGAATGATGCTTAAATCAAACAAGTAATGTTGATAATTAAAAATATTTATTAATAATTCCTTCGTCATTGTACATGTAGAGATTCACAATTAGTCACGAGGCATAAATAAACACCCCATATTCTCTGCAATTGTCGCCCCTCTCGCTCCAAGCGGGAAAAGAAGAAAACGGTGTCTATAGTGCGGTTAAAGCGCTAAATCAAGTTCACTGATCCATTCTCAAGTAGCAGAGGATGCCAAGCAGGCGCCCTAATGATAGTTCTTATCAGTGCCTGCATAAATTCTTCGCAGACTTACACCAGCACACTCTTAAAGTGTATTATTACCATATCACACCTTTGAAGCGCCTTAATGCATGTTATTAAATAAAGAGAATTACGGATAAGAATTTATTATGGTCGCTTCTCGGTTATTTATCGTGCGTTGTATTCATTACAGCCTGTGTTGCGTGCAGAAATGTATGTGGTATAATGTCGCGCACTTATGTCAGTAACTTTAAGGCTAAATGCACCGAAATTACTTAGGAAAAATCAATATCGCAGCATCTATCACACGGAATTTACTAGATCGATAACGTCTTAAATAAATTGTCCGATTTTCGATCTGTAAACGGCATTGAACTCCTCTTTAAAACAGTAATTCACGCTACGATGCCGTTTTTCAAAAAAATATTTCCGAAAAAATTGGAAATGATTTCATAGTTTTGGGAAGAAATTAAAAATGTGGCTTATAGCGCGATGACGATGCCTGAATCCAACGTCGTGTCAATCATAAAATCGGATGAATAGATATGTAGCGAAATTTCGGAAAAGATACCTGACTGGGGGAGTCCTCTGGCTTCACGCAGTTGTGTCACTCGACCCTGGGCTGCGGCCGAACGGCTGAACTCGGCTAGTCTGCGGCACGTGAGGAGGCCGTGCTCAGGCAGGCAATGGTTTTCGTTCCTTTCAATCTCACATATTTTTCTCCACTTATCAAACTATGATGCTGCAACACAAACCAAACGGTCTCATATCATATGTAATAGTCGTATAAAACTATATATCTTGTTCAGCATATTTCGTCTTCCTTCAAATACCATCAAAAAAGGTCGAGCACTTACCAAAATATCAAATCTGATTTGGAAACTGATTTCAAAGAAAATGGAACCACCTGTGTATATATCACCAATATTCCATGTCCTAACATCTTATTTCCATATACATTTTACTTCTAAGATCTTTCCAGTTAATATTCCACTACCAGAAAGAATGAGCGAGAATTACAATGAGCTCTTTTATCCTGCGGCTCGATTTTTGATCTCAAAACGGCGTTTGTCTCCTTGATAGACTTCACCTGATGAATCTGTTTTCCTAAGTAAAATTTAAAAACTAACCGTGTACTTTCTTTGACAAAAATTGAAGAAGTGGTAAATAGCGCGCAGGCGAGATGCATCCTGAATCCAACACTGTAACAAACATTAAAATATAATATTAAGAATCGTGACATGTCCCAGCTATTTAATGAGTTATATTGATATAAAAATGATTCTGTTATATTTGTATAAACCTGAAGATTGGAATAAGTAATTCCTGGCGCGTCATTTTGATAAACTACGTAAATGATAATGTAAAAAGGATGTAGTGTAACTATTCTATTGGTGACATATATATATATATATATATATAGAAAGAGTATATATATATATATATATATATATATGTATTTTTTTAATGCATTAAATTGTCAAAGTGATAGCAATATAAATTCAACCCTTAGACAGGAACACTAAGCACTAAAGAGGAATATCCGTCTATGAGGTGGGATAAATTATTTTGTTATACAGTTATTAATTCGGCAACTTTTACTACTTACATTAAGATACCATTTTAAACATCGTACACGCTATCGTGCAATATTTACTCGGGTAGCAATTCAATTTATAAGATTTATATACTACTAGTAAAACGTAGCGCACCAGTCACTGATAAACCTCATATTAGGGAATCAAAATGCAAACGTATTAAATCGGCGATCCTCATCTAGGTGTCCAGAATAGGGATGCAACATTGATGTTGAATTTTTCAAAACATAGATTTTGTATAGACTCATGAACATATTTCGTAAAAAAATGAAACATTTATGAAACCTGATGTTTATTATCGATGCTTGATAAGTTGTGAAATGAAAAGAAACCGATAATCACAATTTTATAAAAAAGTTAAAATATGAAATAATATTGCATTATACTACTGTCAATATATGTGTTCGAATAAAGCGAACGGTGATTGTAACATCCTCATCCAGTAGACTATCTTCAGCCCAAGAAATGACCCCATTTTTCTGACATTTCCTACGTATGTCCTACCGTACGCAGAGAGGCGGCCAACGCTAGCACTCTAGGTAAGGTCTCTCGCCCACCTTCCTGTACCCATTTGAGGAAGTTGTGACTCCATAAGATGACCCGGGCGATATTTCGTGACTTAGTTTCGCTATTATTCTTTTGTTTTTGCTGTTTGTCTAAATCGTAATTATAAATTAACAATCACGGCCACTGTCAAAACAAATTATCTTCCGCACGAACTTGACTGGAATGCTTTCAACCAGGTTTTTGAAAGATGTTTTAATTTTGAACATTGATATTTGCATTTGTATTACGGAGCATCATTCCTTCGTTTTTGCCATTCGAAACTGGGAGGGACGCGCCGATAATTCAGCGAGTTCTTCTTTCCTTAACAATGCAGCATGAAAGACTGCGGGTATCAAACACACTGTTCAGTGCGATGATGTCTATTTGTCGCACCCAGAGTCCACTACAGCGGCTGTGGAGCATCTCTTTCATCTGGGCAGGTTCCAATTTTCATGGGGTCTGAACGCGCAGAGAAATAGTACTACAGAACATAGATCGCAAGCCATCCCTTTTTGTTAGACCTATCTGGATATACAGCAATCAGGATGCTATATAGCACTGCTCATTGCTCACTGACCGAACTGTCTTTTTCCTTTGTTTGTGATATTACACACAATATTCAATTGTGCCACTTATACTCTTTTTCCGCTTCATTCTATCATTCCAAGCATAATATCCTTTTCTAGAGATTTTGTTCGACTCATAGTACATGTCCAAACATGTATTTACTTTTGGCTTTGGCTTGGCAGAAAGTTCTAGTTTTCAAAATTTCGGCATTTATTCTTGCCCTCCGATTGTACGTTTAATATTTTCTCTTCCGTGTCCATACTTCCAAAAGCATCTTCCTTTTTTCGGCCTATCTCAACGTTCAGCTTTACACCCACACAACAGGACGAAATACCCATTTTCTCGCTGATTATTTGAATTTGGTCCATGCAAGGCTCGATTTCTGACGAACACGACGGAACGGCGTTGTTGTATCTCGTTGATAATTATTACATTATATTATAAATATATAATTATTTCTATTAAATTAATAAATCATTTTCAGCGTTCCGGGACTCAAAATTTTAGAAATCAATCACTTGATATGCCTGCATATTTTACAGAATTTGTGTAATTTTCTTCCGTTAAGCTTTTTCTAAAATTATTCTCTCTTTGCTTTTCTGAACAGTATCCAGAATAAGCATTTAACTTCGCCTGCCATGGCTATCACTTCCAAGTTGATGTTCAGCTTCCTTTTACCAGCTGACATAAATGTTGTTTTCTTTAAATGTAAGTTCATAGAATATTTAAATTTTATATTAATAATATATTTAGCTATCATTATTACATAATCTGTGAATTAGTACAAATAAAACATCTGCATAATTTTGATGACATAACATTTTCGCGTTTTCTCGAAAAGGAGCAAAGTGGACATGCCACGTTTGAATGTTTGCCCTCATTTCGCGCCTTCTATCCAAGCCCAGCGCCAGGGCACGCGCTCAAGCGTAGTCACCTGATCTGAAGCAGGGTCGCACCTCTGGCACACTGCTGTTCTGATAGCGTGATTCTTTCTGATCTCTGCAGACATCTCGGCCGCGTCTTCGGCGAAGCTGGTGTGCTGCCACTAGGCACTGATATGCCCAAGTTGCAGGAAGAGGGCGGTGAGCAGTTTCCAGCGGGCGAGAACATTGTGCAGTGACGAAATGGAGATTATATTTACTATACAAGTTAGTGGAATAATTCGCGTTTCGTTAATTATTAGTAACCGAGTATTATATATGAACAAAATAAGAATTCAAACAATAAATAACAATTATAAAAGTATATTAGTTTAATAAACATTTTGTGAGAGATAATATTAACTAAAATAACTTCTATTTAGTCGACATTTATGGATGGTAAGCTATTGTTTTCATTGAAAATACAGGTATAATAATTCCTTTATAACCTTTATGGACGTCCATACAGTTATAGACGCCTCTATAGAGGTATTTTACTGGTATAAAAGAACATATTTGAAAAGGTATGTAATAATGGTATTTTACCGGTATCTACAACCTTTCGGTCCCTGCCTATTCCTCATTGCCATTTGATAATTGGTCATATTTCGAATGACCCGGAACATTTCAGGTCTCCTTTTGTTGTTACGTTCTTTCCACTTTGCATTTTTCTTTTTTATTTATTTATTTAACGTAAAAAAACAGTTAAAAACTGCGTATGACGTGCTATATTTTTTGAAGAAACTTTTCTTTATCTTGTCTTGGTCTACGCTGGAATACCCTGCTGAGTTCTCTGACTTTTATCGTTTGCTTTCTTAGCAGAGAAATATAATACTTGAAAAGAACGAAACATTAGGACTTTATTATTATTATTATTATTATTATTATTATTATTATTATTATTATTATTATTATTATTATTATTATTAACAATAATAATAACAATAATAATAATAATAATAATAATAATAATAATAATCACGCAAATGGAGAGGAATCGAAGGTAAAGTGTATATACTCGTACTATATAATCCTTCGAATCTTCACTTCGATGACTGTTTCATGATTTATAACAATTGTGAGACTCCATCTTTATTTCACGGTGAAAATCTTGAAATCTCTCACAGGTCTGATTCAGTTTTCTGCTCCATCGTGGTTCATGAAGCAGGTTGTTACTCTGTGAGAAACTCTAGTACCGGGCGGGCGTTCTTTCAGCGCCCGCGGCGTATGGGCTAGGCTGAAGTGGCTGGGGAGGATTGAATTTGCATGCATAATTGTTTTCGGAGCAGACTTAGTGCCTGCCTATTATTCAATAATATGGAATTTAATAATGGTAAATGTTTGCTGTGCCTCTTGTAATATTGTTGTTTAGTGTACAATTCATTTGTTAACTGTACACTATTTCTCTTGTTCTGAGTATGGTTGCTCACATCGTATCTAATATCCAATTTTTTTTGAAAAGTTTGAAAATGTCCCAGGGGCTTCATGCAAAGTACTCCCGAAAATTAAAATATCGGTTTCAAATTGCAGGGACAGCGACATCAGCCAGATCGATTAAGGAATATCAGTTTTGGAGAAAATCAGCTGAACGGTTTTGTCGTCTGCGCTGTTCACAGGCAGCCACTTTGTTGTCAATCGCTTTTTCGGTATCAAGGACCCACAAAATACGGATTCTGGCTTTACCCTGCAAGTTAGAGGATTTTTACTAAATTTTTGCATCTGGATTTATCCACTTTTTCGTGGTCAGGGCCCCGTAGTAGGAGTTTTCCGTCGAAAATTCGCCATTTTGACAAAAACCACTGATTCGTAAATAAACGGTGGTTTTTGTCAAAAATGACTTGCTTAAGAGCGGGAATATATTTTCACAAAATGCCGATGTCTATTACTATAACACTCGACGTAGAAATCATATTCATCAGGTGACAGTATCAACAGCTCAATACACAAAATTCACATACAATTCATGTACATTATTTTACAATACTTTGCCAGAAGACATTAAACGAATAAAAACGATACAAAAGTTATAATCCGAAGTAAAAACTTTTCTGCTGCATTACGTTTCTATTCAATTAGAGACTATATTGAGCATCACAAGAAAAGTAACATTAATTTTAACAATTATACATAATGCTATTCCGCAATATTGCATTTGCTACTATTCCGCAATATTGCATAACTTCCTCTAAACTGCATATACTTCACAGTATATACGTACTTATACGAGCAAGTAAAAATAATCTCAAATTAAATATGTTGTAATATAATTGTATTTAAAGTGATACAATTTCCTAAACGATAATCAAAACCTTCACATTATAATTTACTAAATTGAATTTACTGTAGTAGAATTAAACCATGAATATATATTATTTGATTCTTAATTTGGGGTTGACAGAATACCGAAAAATTATAATTTATCCTGTGTATAAAATAATCATCTTGCAAACTCAAGTGACATGTAATATTCCGAGAACAACTCACCGTTCATTCATGAAGAATATTCATAGGAAGGTTCTCTTTAACATTTCAACAAACAAAACAACCTCACAGCTCTTGAAAAAAGCAGTCGGTGCTTGAGCAAATAAAAAGAAAGAGAACTTAAAAGTAAACAGAAGAATGTGAAAGAAAAGCTACGAGGTATTCAAAGGAGTGTGATACACAACAAAATTCTTCCTCAATATCATCCAAAAAGAAACAAACACTTTCTGCCGCAGTATTTATTTTTATTATGCGAATTGTTTGTTTCTTGTCTCATGTTTTGCTGCAGAGGCCATCAATGTTCTTAGGTAATAGAATGTCGACACGTTTCTTTATTAACACAACAATGTTTTGCGATCTGGATCCTCAACGACAGTTCCCAGTTACGCAAGCTTTTTTTCTTTCAATTATGTAACTTACTTTTTAGATGAATGCAAAGAAGTATTACATATTTATTAACAAACAATGTGACAACGGATGAGTATTCACCTTCACAAAATTCTGGTCAAAATTTAAAAAAAAAATGGTTTCGTAGTATCATTGGTTTCACAGGAAACAAAAGACGATTATAGACGAAAAATGTAGTCACAGGATTCGTAACAAATCAGGTAATAAAACTGTATGAATGTTAAAATATTTAAGAAATGAGACGTAACAATTCAAAACTTTTGAGATATCACGAAACTTCGTCGCGAATAGTATTGACTGTTTTTTCCTTTTTCCGGGCGCGTCAACTGCTTCGGTCATTCGTCCCGTTAGTGTAGTGCATTTTCTTTCTCGGGAGATGGCGGTGATCTTCCGCCGCTAGATGGCGAGATTTGGCGCGGACCTACCGTCGGCTACTAGGGTTTCCCCCTAACCAGGACTTTCACGTTTCCTTTACCACACACATATCCCTCAAACAGCTACTTTCACCTCGCAACACCACCCCACTCATGGCGAAATCAGGAGTTTATGAACTACACTGCCACAATTGCGAGGCTAAATACATCGGACAAACAGGTAGAAGCTTTAATACCAGAATTAAAGAACATTTACATGCATGGAAGCACAACACAAACAAATCGCACTTTGCTACACATCTTATAAACGCAGGCCACACTTTTCACTCAGACTCAGACATTAAAATTTGAAATATAAATACCCGGGAACAGAAGTACTTTAGAAATCTTTCATATACTTGCCAAACAGAAATCTGAGGCCCTTCTCAATGAACAACCACTTCCCTCTGTCCCCTACTAATAATTTTTACACACCCTGACCTCACTAAGTGACTCCTGCCTCCTAAGACATTTCCAAGAGAACACTAAACAGACCTCCCTCCCTGACCCACCCACCCCCGGGCCGGATCTCCGGAAAGGCCAAAACCCTGTGTCACATTTCCTCTGGGCACAGTCGTCCGACTTTGCCGACAGCAGCGAGGTGCAAAGCAGCTCAGCTTCAATTATTTCACATCTTTGTAATAACATTGCTATTAATTATTATTAATATCCTATTTATATATATATATATATATATATATATATATATATATATATATATTGTGACGCAACGCTTTATCAACGGACGGCGGCGGCGTGGCAGGGGGCCGTCCGCGGTTGGTCATCGATATGCAATAATAATAATAATAATAATAATAATAATATTGATAATTTAAATTTCTTTAATAGGAAATCGAGGACTAAAGGAGGGTTCTTGTTCGCGTTGCTCCACACCTCTTCCTAATGAAAAAAAGAAAAGAAAGTGCAATGTTACGAAACAAACAATGACATTTAATGAAAACTGTAGTACACAGACATCTGCAAGTTTCTAAACAAACACAAAAGCAACAGCACAGAAATAATGTCACAACAGTGTACAATTGTCTGGCTGCCTGTACCCAAACACAAGAACAAAAAACAAGCACATCATCAAAGATGTACTGTTTCTAGAACTATTCTGAGAAAGTGTCCGGGTTTGAGTTCTGTACAACAATACTGGTAGAACACAACTATCCAATATTGTTTCCTTCATCTCAATTTTTTGAGTTTTGTCTATAAGTATAAAGAATAATATAGTACAAAATGTATTCCATGCCAAAGCAATTCATCTTTCATTTCATCAGATCTGTTGTCAAATTAGGTCGTCAGTCCTAGATAAATAAATTTATCTAGGTGTGAAAAACAGGTATTTTTAATTGTTTAAAATGTTTCACCTAGGTGTGAAACATAGGTAAAATTTAATTGTTTAAAATTTTTCATCTTAAAAAGGCTTCACATTTTTTCTTTAAATTTTCTCGTCGTATGTATCAAAAGACGGTAAAAATTGCTACTAGTCTCATTTTCGGCAAACTTATTTTCGAAAATTGCAACATTTTAACATTTAAAATTAAAATAAAACAAAATTGGAGATGGAGATTTGTGTCTTAAACAAAATCTGTTCTAAAAATTCAGATCTTTAAAAAAGGGTCATGTAGAATTTTTTTCAAAAACGAGTCGTTTTTACGTAATTTATGATGGCAATTTATTTAATTTAACAAAACATTCAAAACCGCTCCAAATTTTTTCTTCAATTTTTTCCCCGCGGATAGAACGAAGAATGCTTAAAAGAATGGCACAGATCTTATTTTCGTTCAAGTCTCTGAATTCTGGAAAAATGCCCATTTAAAAATAATACGAGAAAATTCGTGAGGTTGTAGCACCAATAGTTTGTACTTTTTTCCAAATTCCTGAGTACCAAACAAAAGCGTAGGTACGTTTCACATGGCCGGTGGGTGCAGTCATCTTTAAATTTCTGCGCGCATTGGAAATTGACAATATAAATATTCATTTCTTATTGTCACAGGGGAAATGATTACCCTTCAAATAAAAAAACAAAACTGAACTACACAAATTATGTATGATATGATTTCCTTAAGAAAGACAAAGTAGAAAAAGTAAACAAAACTTAATTACGTATGCCGCATGTAGTTTTAAGAAAGAAATGGAAATAAAAAAGTACAGATTTAGTTCAAATTCCTAGACGTCAGTGCAGAAGTTCAATAAATAAAACAAAACAATATGGATTGACCTGCTAGAATTAAGAAATTGCTAGGATTGTATTGCGTAATATAATTTTAGAATATTGGGATCCATACGGCTCCCCCTTACCCCTTTTCATGGTAAGGTGACAATGTAAAATACGACAAAAACTGGTTCGTTCAGAACCTAATTTATATCAATACTGTGGCATGGTTACCGTGGAACCAATTTTAAATAAGTACATTTTTTCAAATCGTTATGCTTTGGCCAATAAGTGTACCAAGATGATCCATGCTTCGAGGATATTCTTGGGTACGTGACCTCCTATACGATATTCATATGTTACCTTTCATATTCAAAGCAAGTGAATGAAACTCGGGAGACCTGGCTATGCTTGGAACAATTTATTTATTCGAATGCATCATCTAATTCGACAAATTTATTAATTTGTATACATATCGTAATAACATTGTAATCTGGTGGTCTGCATGTGTTAAATCTGTTACCGTGTTAAATCTAATTGGTATAAGAATGTGAATGAATACTGCCGATTTTCGTTCGCAGGGTTCTTCATAAGGGCACCGTATGTCGGGGGGCCGGTGCGGTGCACCGGTTGCACCAGCCTAGCTATGCCCCTTATCCTAAGAATAAATAACGGATAGGAAAACAGAGGAGAGAATTTGTAATTTAATTTTATGTTTTGTTGATTTATATCAGAAAACAATTTATTAAGTTTAATTTTTTGAAATCAATACGATATTTATTATACCTATCAATTGCCGGTTTATAGACCTTCGGTTATAGACCTCTGATCGACCCATTGATCATCATTGATCCCCTTCAAAATTTCATCAACCTCCAGGGGGTTATTCTCAACCCCGTTGAGAACTACTAGGTTAGACCTTTTCCGCTTCACCGTCCGGAGCAAAGGGAAATGTCATTTGACGCGAGTCGGTCTACTGGTCGGGAACTGACCTTTTTTGGTACCTTCCGGACCATGCCATTTGATTTGATTTACTTGATTATCTAGTTTGCTGGTTTGCTCGATTGACTCGATTTTTTACTTTGTTTTCTTTGTTAACTTTGATTATTTTTTTCACTTTGTTCCCTTTATTAACTTTGTTTACTTGATTCACTTTATTTACTCGTTTGATTCTTTTGTGTTATTCAATTCCTTGGATTTACTTGATTTATTTATTCAAAAACAGTAAAAACTGCATGTGACGTACGGGGTAGAAGATCAGCGCACCTTTTATTGAGTTCCAGATTCTCTTCACAATATTTTCACTATATATAGTTGAAAAATGAATAAAACTTTCAAAAGTAAAACAAACAAAATAAATAATAATAATAAAATTTAAAAAAGCGCGAGATTAGTAACATTTGAAAAACTAGACATTTTCGTTCACGGGTTATAGAAAACTTATTCGCATCGGTGAACAAACTGCAGATTTGATGAGAACTGCTTTGCTAACAAAATAGTAACTTACCCCCATCGCTACTCCTAGCACTACATGCAAAAGGAGAGCTCAACAAAATGTGGGCATAGTGAAGATTCTTTTATGTCCATAACCAAAACAAGGAACCATCTCAGCATTTGCTTAATAGATCAGGGAAACTGGACAGAAAACTGATCCAGATGGGGGTCATTGACCCGGAAACTGAAGTACATTACTTGTAATGAGTATATTAAATCTTTTTTAATTATACAATACATATCTTTGCATCTGTACATATCTTTGCAGTTTTAAACTAATGCATTACATATCTTTGGTTTGTGAAAACATTATTTTTCTTTTTGATGGTCAGTATTGTCTTTAATTGTATAGGAACAGTTATGCAGCAGAAAATATTTTACTTTTAACTTAAATTATGTACCGATTTTAATTGTTTAATCCATCTGATTAATCTTTGGTGTGTGAAAACATTATTTCTGCTTTGGTCATTAGTCCCGTTAGTGTAGTGCATGCTTCTTCTCCGGAAATGTCGGCGATCTTCCCTCGCTGGATGACGAGATCCGGCGCCGACCTACCGTCGGCTAGTGGGGTTTCCCCCTAACCAGGACTCTCCCACCAGCGAGGCACCGCCCCAGCCGGGACAAGCTCTAAGCTCCCGACCGGTCTGCCGGAATGTGGTAGTGTAGTGCATGTTAGTGTAAGTGTGTGTGTAAAGGGGAGATGATACGACAAGGAAAGGGAAGTACAGATCGCGCGCGGTCCGTGGCCCGTTTGGTAGGGTACTGCTCCGGCATTCGCCTGGTGTTGATTGGAGAAACCACGGAAAACTACCGGACCAGCAAAACTAGTGTCAAAACCTGCCGCCTCAGGACTCAACCTAGGACCTCCCGGTCAGAGGCGCTGCAGTGACATCAGTTGATGCACTGAGTTACCGCTACCGGTTTAATGCCATCTGGAAATGCGGTGCCAAGTAACGTACATGTATGTGGAGTTCTTGTAATGAGCTGTTGATACTGACACTTGATGATCGTGATTCCTAGGACGTGTGTTGTGATTATATATATATATATATATATATATATATATATATATATATATATATATATAAGTAATGCATGAAAATATGTTCCCACCGTTATGTAAGTCAGTTTTGACAAAAATTCCAGATAAATAGACAAGGCTTCCAAGATAACTTAAAGGTAAGATCTCAAGCTCAATGATGAGGCTTGCAAGGATCATGTGGATGGCATTTTTGTTATTATTCGAATAATTTTCTTTTGCGATCTAAAGTCTGCGTATTGCAGAATGCGCTTCCCTAGAATATAATGCCATTTCTCAGGCGGGAATGTACCTTTTCAAAATACACGCCACGGGCTACATCAAGGCTGACAGAATTTGAAGGAATTCTGAATGCGTAACATAATGAACTTAATTTAGTGTTTAATTCTGTTTCATGTACATCTGAAGTTTGGCCGAATTGAGAGACCCACAAAGTTTGCTACCTTATCATCAGATAATTGCATATTGTTCATTTTCAATGAAGCATTTCCGATTTGAAATGCAAAAATGCATTGAAACAGTTTTTCCTTCCATTTTGAAACGTTTGAAATAGTACTATATATATTGTTTCTTGTTTGCAAAGACATTAGCGTAATCGGCAAACAATTGTTCTTCCATTTTTAATGGGTTTAAAAACCTTGCGGGACCCCATGCTCAATTTGCAAAGAATTTGAAAGATAAGTAAATAATGCCCTTTCGTGTCAGTACGGTATTTTCTCTCTGAGATCGATGTTTAAGGAACGAGGTTATACAATCTAGGGCAATACCACGAATTCCATAATAAGGTAATTTTCAGAGGAAGATATTATGATCAATAAGTCAAAAGCTTTCGAAAGATCTAAAAATATTCCAATGGATTCTTCATTTTGGTCCAGTGCTGTAGCAAAAGCTCTAAGAGAAAAAAATGTCAGTGTCCGTAAAGTTTGATTTCCTAAACCGTGTTGCGAGTCTCAGAGAATGGTCGAAAATAACTTTTTTATAGTTTTAAGAAACATATAGGCATTTTGGGAAATTTGGAGGTACCTACAGAGGTGGTCAATACATAAATAACTCATTCTATTCATCTCGTCAAGACGTAGGGGAAGCGGAGGTAATGGGAATCACGGGGTAATGGGAGTGAGCGTTAAATGATCGATAAATATTGAAAACAAACCATATTGAAAGACAGAAACATTTGCTTCTACCTTCTATTAGTCATGAGGACTATGGCCAGTTGAATGCCGCAGCCAAAGAAAGCTTACATCGACAATTATCGCGTTCGTACCAGGAAAGTGAGTAGTTGATGTTAAAAAGTTCTTTCTTTCAAATACCTTTGTGTAAAGTTTCCGCAATTGTCGGAAGCAAAATTACAACAATAAAGACCCAGACTATCAAGCAATTCTTGCCAATATGCTGGATGCCTTAATGACCCTTAATGTTCACTTTTTAAACATTTACAATTCTTTCCGGACAATTTAGGTGATGTAAATGAAGAACAAGTTGAGGGGTTTATATCAACAACTAAAAGCGATGGAAAAACGTTATCAGGGTCGCTGGAAGACTCACGTGATGGGAGATTACTGTTCGTCACTTCACAGAGAGTCAGCAAACAGTGCATATAGGAATAAACTAAATCAGATGCTTTAAGAAAGAGACAAAGAAAAAATACAATGGACACGTAAAGCCTTTGTAGAATGTAATGTTAAGAATATAAAGCCATCTTCAACGTTTAAAAATAGTTCTATTGGTATTTTAAAAGTAGTTTACTTTTCATTTTTATTGCATATTTAGCATATTTTCCCATATCTTACTAGATCAAACTGTGACTAAACTGTGGCTGATGGAAACAGACTTGAGATGCGGATTCAGCACCTTAAAACTATAAAAATCAGCTATCAAGATTTAAAAAGTTTTTTGAAACCTCTTTTTTGTTGTCTTATATTTTGTTACCAAAATAGTTTGTTAACAATCCGTGCAAAAAACGCTATTTTTTCTGTATTCCAAAATTCAAGTAGTATATTGCTTATGGTAGGGATCACAGAATTTTGAATACGTGCACATATTTCATTTCTCCCCTTAGCTCGTCACATACAGTTTTTAACTGTTTTTGACGTAACAATAAATAAATAAATAAATGACACTAACAGCTGAAGATTTATTGTTAATGGTTCCAGGCACGCCAACTGCTAAGGTCTTTAGTCTCGTAAGTGTAATTCATGATTTTTCTCGGGAGGTGGCGGTGGTCTGCCGCTGGATGGTGAGATCCGGTGCTGATACGGCGCCTAGCGGGGTTTTCCTCAACCAAGTATCTCCCACCAGTGGGTCACCGCTCCAGCCGGGGCAAGCTCTAAGCTCCCGACCGGTCTCCCGTCATGTGTAGTTGTGAAGTGCATGTTAGTATAGATGTAAGGGGTTAGAATGGGACAAGAATCAGAAAGGAAAGATCACGCGCTGTCAAGGCATTGATATCAATTGATGTACTGAGCCATCTGATCCGATTTCGACACCAATGATAATATTACGGAACAGTTACAAATAATTCGAGGAATTGTGTGCTGTTATAGCATCACTAGTTTATTATCGGCTGTACGTTGAAGATTGCGGTCGTCCCCTACTCAGAATGCTCGCTCGATCAACCATTTATATGGGTGATCGTGACATTGAAAATTCGATAGATTGTAAACACTGACCTTCGTCGCGACCTCGACCGTGAGCGGCGAGACATCTTAGGCACCTCCGGACCCTAACTATCAAGGATGTTACGAACGAGAAGGTAGAATGACGGAGATAATCTCACAGATTCGGTTTGGGCAATTTCGCAGTTCCTTCTCAGTGAACGGCCATTGATGTTACATCCTGTCGTACTCGCATTGAACGTAGCGGCCAGACGATGCCACAAGTTCCATACATTGCTCTACCAGGTGAAAAATAAACAAAGATGAATTCAGCCATTTGTTCTGAGAAGTAGGGCCTACAATGTCCAATATGCGATGCCACATCCGGGATGTACTACTGCCGCCGTCTCCATAGATCATGTGACGACCTCCTAGAATTTGTGGCCAACAACAAAATGCGTGGAGATATTGTGCTGCTTTTATTAAGTTTTTAATATTTAAGCGGTCAAGAAATAAGATACTCGTATTTCATCCACTAATGAATATATTTTCAAAAAAATGCTATAAAAACGCTCTGTTATGTATTTTCATCATTCGAAAGAAAATCAGCTTCTACGTATAGCATTCACTGTTACATGTGCCTTGTGTGTTCGATTGAGCGGGAGAACCCGATCGAGTGAGAACGATTTTCTCTTTCTACTATCCTCTCTCTTCAGAATCTTCGGCTGACTACGTGGACGTCGCAACTTAGGACAGCGATTGCCAATAGTCAGCAGTACGTCACCGCACCCCACCACACGCTAAGCGCGACGAGTCGAGGTCATCATATCGTGCTTTGGGGAGGCCTCAATGATTGATTCATTGATGTTTTCGGGCACATCAACTGCTATGATTCGCTATGTCCCGCGAGTGTAGTTCATGAGTTATCGCTGGAGGCTTCTTCCGCGCCGGATGATATATGGCAGCAACTTACATGACAGCTTAAGAGGATTTCCCTCTCCAAGTATCTCCTTAGACGGGTTTTGCTCCAGTCAGAGCTTCCTATAGTCTCTCGACATGCGCGGTAGAATAGTGTGTGTGTGTGTGTGTGTGTGTGTGTATATATTGTGACGGAACACACACGCCGTGGACTGGCCTCCGGCGCGCCGCACACAATGCAACCTGGTCTTTGATCAGGGGTCGTTAGCCCTGAGGGTGTGAAGCACCGCTCGGGCGTTACCAGCGCCGTGCGGCAGCCTACTGTCGCTCCGACGCCAGGCCTGTCAGGTTGTTCGTTCGTCTTGCCTGTGAGAGGCAAATAAGGGGTAGCTTGCAATGGATAGAATCAGGGCGGATCGAATTCTAATGAAACACTTGGATGGCTTGGTAAAATTAGGCATGTATTCTTAAACTTTTCCAGAGGCACATACACATACACACTAGATTATAATAAACAAATTGCAATCCTATTTCTATTATAATTATAATCCTAAGTCTGGATTAACGTTCTTGCTCCATCTTGTGCAAATAAACAATAACCTCCCTACCTTAAATACTCAAAATCATATCTTGCCCGCTAATTACAATACTCGGGCAATTTAATTGTTTATGCAAACCTACTGATCTTGGCACTAAAATGTTCTTTCAGTCTGTTCGTTCCACTATGTTGGATCGAACTGAATTCCCGTGTTAAGCGTTCGGCAAGAATACTTCCTAGTTATACCTTTTTAATCACACCTTTGGAAATATTACGACCTCGCGGTCTGAATGTCGCACGGGTACTCACGCTTCGGCGATTGGGGAACACGTAACCTGGACCTCGGCCAACGCAGTGACCGACCTCAGCTGCTTATCGCTGCGAACGGCTGCTCGCGCCGCAGTGACGCTCGGCCTCGCCCAGCTCGCTGCGCTATACGCTCGCCGGTCCGCGCTGCTCCTTGGCTCGCTTGATGCTGCCTCCGTTCGCCCGTGAAGTAGTACAATTTTCTCCGGTCGTCCGTAGAACGGCCGTGCCTCTACGCCCGTCTTCCGTTCCCAACAAACTTGCTTCTTTGACTGTGTTGCACCAGGAATGTCGCCTCAGCCTTCCGCTTTGGCGATGCGGCGTAGTTGCGACGTAATGATCGTATACTCGACCCTTCGGCGATCTCTATCAGACTGTTTGGCGGTTTGTCTCAGAATGTTCTGCGATTTCTATCCAACTCTCCGGCGGCCTTTCTCCGACTGTCCGGTTTCCCGGGAACCCCTTCCCCCCCTCGGAGACTGTTCCCTCGTTTTTCTATCAACGTGCCAATCGCAGGATTTAATTTTCCAGCGCTTATCGCCCCGAGAAATAATTGGCGACCACTCGTTACGTCCGACTTCAGCCGCGGCTGATGTCAGATGATGACGTACCAACGCGCCACATTCGAAGTGGTAGACACCCGCGATTTATCTTGGGCGTTTTTGCTTCCTCGCTGGGGCGCATATCAGAGCTCGTCTCAATATATATATATATATATATATATATATATATATATATATATATATATATATAGTGTGTGTGTGAATGATAATAAGGGAAAAGAGTAGGACAAGGAAGAGGAAGGAAAGATCGCGCTCGGTCGTGGCCCTTTTTTAAGGTACTACTGGGGCATCAGCCTGGTACTGATCGGACAAACCACAGGAAACTATCGATCAGAGCAGCTGGCGCTAGAATTCTCCTCCTGAGAGTGGTTGAATTTCACCTAGCTATCTAAGTAGTGTCGTAAATCCGCTGGGCTGAGCTAAACTTAGCCGGTCTACAACAAAGTATTTAGGCATGCTGCATTTAAAATAGAATACAATATAGAATTCGATAGACAGCAGTAACTCTAGCTAAGTAGCTAGAGTTCAAAATCCGCCATTGTAGGAAGTTGAGTCTAGGACCTCCAGTCGCTGCAGAGACAGCGGCAATGCTGACTCTGAGCTAAATAGGTACGAGGTCTCAAGCCCATGTTTCAGATCAACGGCAGAATCCACAGCAATGCAACCATCTCTCGGGGACATCACGGAAGGTTTTAGAGGAGGCCACAGTAGGTGTGGTCATTTTCGCAGTCTTAATCGGCTGTCAACATGGACCATCATTGCAGGAAGAATGAAAAGACGTAAGAAATGGACACCAGCTGCACCTGACGAGAGTTACGGTAATGCTAGGCTATGCTCATTCGTCCTGAGTGGTCTACCGCACCACACACTGACTTGTTCTATCAGGGAGAATTCACCCCAGGGTGGGCACCTAACTTTTTATTTTATTCCCATCCCCGCCGACGCAAAAGTACGCCGACGGGTTGGTATCTGGATCCCGCCAGAACACAATTTACTCTCACGGTAACCTTATTCAATACCTAGATCGGACTGTCCTGCTAGCACAGAGCTATGGATTTCCAGGCCGGCACCGGAGTCTAATCAATGCGCCACTCACATACGCCGCGACAAGTCTCTCCTCTATGCCCAGAGTGTCGGGCCACTGCAACGACCAAGCGAAGTGTCTACCTGGAGGCCCCCGGCCCCCCCCCCCTTAAGCTATCGACGTGAGTGCCGCTAGAGCCAGGGCCACCCCGACACGGAGGTTCATGCTCCCCGTCTGGACTTTTATACGTGGGTTTGAGGCCCGCAATTCTGCTGCATGAAGATGGTGTCTGAAGAACCCTATGCCCAATCCCGCTCAAGGGTCGGTTGCAAGCAACCTGGCAAGGCACTGAGTACAGCCTCCACCTTGACACTAACGACGTGAGTCCCGCCGTAAAGTTCTGGGTCTAGGTGGTCGTTTGTATTTCTCCACCAGAAACCACGACCACCTACGCAGTCGCAATTCCCCCCTGCGGAGACACTATGTTCAGGCAAAATTTTGTTTTAATTTTAAGAAAGACAGAGAGAGAAGAGCTTCATTTATCTTCATCTCATATGTTTATTTGCGACCCTGATTATAAATTAAAAATACAACTTTAAATTTCTTTGTACAGATATACAACTCTTTGACGATTGTCTTTCAAAAATGATAGGGCCACCTTAGATTTCTAAATGATCCGCCAAATTCAATTGATCATATCTTAGGCAATTTTCATTAAAATAGGATGTTGTTTTTTCTGCAAGGTGGAAATGCCCCCTCTATAGATTCAGAGAAAATTTGAATTCATTCCTTCCGCACGCTAAAGCCGTCGCAAAACTAAAAGAGCCTCTGTTGGCCACACTGAAATATTCATCTGTTGCAATATGTTACAACACTATGAACTGCAATGCCAAATTAAGGTAATCATTATATTATTTGTCACAATAACATTTAGATTAAGTTAAATAATATAATATTTATAATTATTATTTTCTCAGCTTACAGAACTTCCAATTTCGTGATCTGGATACATTTTCTAAGGTAGTGTGTCCGGACACGTATATTTTTCTAAATTAATGCCATAAAGTACAAATATTTCTGTTTATTAATAATTATGTTGTTATTTGTTGTTCACACAATTAAAACTGGTGGTGCTAAAACAGCACGAACTTTCTCACCTATATTTTCACGCAAAATTACTCGAAAAGTACTGACATTTTCGAAAAATTGTACAGGATCTTATTTCAAAATCTATCTTTAAGGAACAGATTTCATTAATAGAAAAAAATCTCTATTTTTTCCCCTTCAAAAGATCAGGGTTTTCAACGAACATGAGACCTGCACCATTCTGTTATACGTCCTTCACACTAACAGAAAAACGTAATCAAATACGACGGATCCTTTTTTTTTAATTGGAGAATGTCCCAAGGGTTTCCTGTACAGTACCCCCAAAAATGAAATATCGGTTTCAAATTCAAGGGGCCGCGTCATCAGCTAAGCCGATTGGGGAATATCAATTTTGGAGAAAATCAGCTGAACGGTTCAGCCGTTAGCGTTGTTCCAAGGCGGACAGACAAACGGACGGACGTTTTGCCGTTATTCGATTTTTCGGTATCAAGGACCCACAAAACGTGCATTCTGGTTACAGCACGTATTAAGAGGATTTCCCCCCTAATTTTAGCAACTGGATTTATCCACTTTTTCGTTACGAGGGCTCGGCAATAAGAGTTTTTCTTTCGAAAATTCGCCGTTTTTTCGCGCAGCATTACATAACTTTCTCTCTGCTCCGTAGCGAGAAAGTAAAATTGTATCACTTCTATGTTTATATTCAGTTTCTGGAGATGCCAAATTTTAGTTTGACCACAGTATCAGTTCATGCTGGAGATTTCAGAGAAGACCAACTGTTCCTTTCCCCCTATGTTATTAAAGGTCATCTCGTGGCACAGAGCAAAAAAGTGACAATATAGGGGAGGTGGGTAACTGAAAAGGGAACGCGTTAGAAAGGTCTCTTTTGATAACATTCTGGTTTAATGGAAATAAAAGATATAAAAAACACGCTACACTTTAAAATACGATTATTTTTATTAATATACTATTAGTAAGTCAATCAATTTGTTTCCTTTATCTACCTTTTAATGAATTATACTACTCATATTACATTTTTGTAATTCTGTCAATTGTTAGGAGGGAGGTTCGAAGTATGTTATGTAAACTTGAGGGTAGGAGATTTTTGTTACAATTTGCAAGAAGGGCAAGAGAGCAGGGAGGGTAAAATGTCTATGTTTGGACGTATTTATTTAACGAACCCTAAACAATATTTTAATTATAAAAATCAGAATTTCCGAGATAGCTACGGACTTTCTTCAACTAAATTCGATGAATCGGTTAACGGTTTTTAAAAGTATGAGCAATTGGGGACAGTGGAACCATACTGATCCAAGTGACATTTTGTCATTTTTTTTAGCTTTTCGCATTGATACATGACAGAAACTATAAATGTTCATGCCACAGTGATCCAAGCGCAAAAACCATAATCTTCTGTAGGAACTTCTCAATCTCCCACTTCCCTTCTCCTGTTCCCTTATACAGAACACAAACGAGTTTCCCTCGTTTTCTAATGATGAGAATGTCACATGGACCAGTATGGTTCTCTTCTCGCCAATTATCCTTGAAAACGAAAAAGAAAAACTAGTGGAGCTAAAACAACACGTAGTTTCTCGCACGTATTTTCACACAAAATTACGCGAAAAGAAATCAAATTTTCGAAAAAATGTACATGACCTTATTTCAAAACCTATTTTTAAGGAACAGATTTCATTAAGGGAAAAAATCTCGATATTTACTATTTTAGTTGTAGGAAGACTCCGAAAAAAAATTGAACTTTTGCAATTTTCGAAAAATCAGGTTTCAAGAAACGTGTGACCTGTACCATTCTGTTAAACGTCCTTCACACTAACAACAAAAAACTTAATAAAAAACGATGGAGCAATTTTTTTTAGTTTGGAAATCCTCGTAGGGGCTTCATGTTAATAAAATATCGCTTTCAAATCCAAGGGGTTGCGTCATCAGCTATACTAATTGGGGAATATCAATCTTGAAAAAAATCGGCTGAACGGTTTAGCAGCTAGTGTTGTTCACACACGGACAGACGTTTTGCCGTCATTCGATTTTTCGTGATCAAGGGCCCACAAAACATAGATTCTGGCGAGAAGTTTGCAGTCGCAAGCTGCCATAAAGAGTAGAGAAGACAATTCCTTATAATGAATCAAAAATAAGGTAAAAAAGTAGGTCTACATTTAAAATGTAATATCGACTTATCATTCAATTTTGACAATTCTCGTTCGTTCTTGATCAAGGGATCTCTCTTCTTGAAGAGATGCAGGTAAAGTAAGTTTGTATTTTGACTCCTTCGAATACAATTTACCTCTGAGGAACATATTGGTAAATACCGTCACTCTTCATCGAACCTCTTGAATTCAAACAATTTATCCGTACTCTGGGAACTGGTGTGATGTCACCGATGCGGGACACACCCAAGTTCTTGCAAATGCCTTACAGGCAATGAGGAATATACATATAAGTTAATCAAGATATAGCTGGGGAGAAGACGCAAATTTTCTTAATGTAAAATTAAACAAAATCTACACTCAGCAACGATGTTCTGTATTGTGTGAGCTCCTATGAAGTAAGTAATGGGGTCCTTTATTCTAGTCTGCTACCTAAAACATCCCTCTTATAAATAAAGTTAAAACTAAACATTTGTCATCTAAACTAAACAAGAGTCAATAAGATACAAATGTCAGCTGAATATAATTATAAAGGTCCCATCACCTTCAGTAACTTAGGGTCTCATCAAACCTAAATCCGTCTGTGCTTACAAGAACTCTACTGTACGGCCACTTATCTAGACACACTGTAGGAAGAGGAAGGTTTGACCGTTTTAGGTCATGCAGACCTACCGACTGGCGGTATATAAACTTGAACATTATATTAGAGGAAGGTAAAATAAAGGGAGCAGAGATTCAGTTAGCCCGCTTCCACAAAAATGTCTGCAACGTACAAGTGGGAAATATAAAAGAAGTGCTGAAGATGTGTTTTCCAACCTCCACGGACCTAACTTTTTGTTCATATGTCCTTCAGCTGTCTTTGAGGATTATGGATTTCCAAACTTAAAGTGTCTAGAAGAACGCCTTACATTATCTCTTTCGAGTTGATCTCGTTGTTTCAGAAACTTCCTCTATAATATTAATGAAATGTTTAACCTCTGAGGTAGACACCTCAAAATCCTGCAATAGAAAAAAAACAAAAAACTTTACGATTGTGACTTGATACTTGTATGTACCTCACAAGTATTATTGACCGAGAAGAAGGTATTATTATATAAAGATACGGAAGAATTGGAATATCCTATTTCATTACCGACATCAATGAAAATCGATTAGCATTAACAGAATAAAACTGATGAGATAAATCACAGTAGTGTTGTATGAATAACGATGCATAATATACAACGCAGTAATTGGAAAATGACGTGAGAATATCGTTAAAGTGATATTAGTATGCCTTACAGTATGTCCTCTATGAATATTACATTAATTGATCGGGTCAATTGACGGATCAAATCGAATGGATCGAATCAAATCAAGTGATTGCCAAGCTTGTGCACACAATTCATACGCGAATGATCCAGAACTGAAACCACGGGATTATTCAAATATACAGGAAACAAAGAGGTACACTTTGCAGCGGCTGAAAGAGATTCCTTTCTAAAAGTGACAATGCACTATAGTGCATGACGTTTGAATTATTTGCTTGCTTTCTTTCGTTCGGCACGCGAACTTAAAAGTCACAGTTGTTGATAGTACATACGAGTATTTTCGGTGGAGGAATTACAATAAAAAAAATACAATGTCGATGCAATGATTTATTGTATTAATAAATATTATATCACTATCAAAACCAATAATAAAAGGTGTACTAGAATTGAGTTGATAAAATATAATGATGAAGCTACGGCCATTACCATAACATAATCCCGAAGTGGTTTCTTGCAGAATTGTCACCGCATCATAATACAATAAATACATACATACTACAATCTTCGAAATCGCCTTCTTCGTTATTGCCCTACTCTACATACACGTTCATTATTAAAGTCAACATTCTTAACCAAGATTAACACTAGAATAAATAATTACAGTAGAGAATTACAGTAAGAATAAAAAATTACAGTAGGTTACTTTTCTAAAGTGACAAACACTTAGAGAAAAGGGTTGAAAGATTCTTGAAAGCGAACTGTACCATTCAGTTATCATTCGATTTGTAAAATGCAATATCCCTGGTACGGCCTTCTTTTGACACTTTAAAATTTCGTTGATTTTATTCAATTATAAAGCCAACTAACATTAAGATGACTATACTGGCACATGAAACGTTTAATTCCGCGTTATGAACAATACTCCCGGGATTTCATTCGTTTGGAACCTGTTGGAAATTGCAATCAGGGATGGTTATTGGACATTTTGAACGTTTCTATAGGACAATTTCAAAATATACCCAAAACGCGGTTGATATTACGAATCAACTCTTCTGCTTGTAAGTATATTTAAGGCACTAAATTAATATAGTGTAGCTTTCAATGTAAGTTCAGTGGTTCATGCTATTTTTCACTTAATATTGTTAGAAAAGAAGTACCTTGTTATAGCTGATGAGCTTCTAACTGGTACCTGAAATAATTACAAAGAAGTGCAGCAAGATACTGTAAAGAAAAATATAGAAATAATAAACTTACTTATCATTATGAAGATCTTTAATGAAATTAGTCGCAATGAATCTCAGATGATCTGTTGGCATAAAGCATCAAATTGGTAACAGAGTCGCAGACAAATATTTTTCGGCAATTTAAGTCAATTTGATCAAATCATCTCTTTTAATAATGATCATTTTGTCGACTTCCTTTACCGTGTTTGAAGAATCAATATCTTCTTGGGAGGTACTGAACTTCACGATCCAAAACTATTCGTCATGGTTGCATTTATAATTGCGATCTTCTCGTAAAATAAGCAACGAATGGTAGATAGTATAAACGTTTACATATACTCATGAAGCGTAAGAGGTAACTTTCTCTAGCAGACAGAGGCAACTTATGACTGGTGCTTGTAATGTAAATTTTTCTCAAAGTACAGTTTCTTTATATGGAAGTTTGAAGTGTCCCGTATTCTCTTGTTCACAACACTAAACCCCCACGCACAGAAAGAACGAGAAGGAATACACAAGAAGACGGACGGAATAGAATAAAACCAAACGAACGCACAACCTGTTGGCAAATTGACTCGCCTCTCATTTAAATTTGTGCGTGGGAACACAGTGTTGCAAGTTTAGGAGTTACCCATTTACAGTTTATCTCGCATGGCGGCCGCGCAGTTGGGTAGGTAGAAGACAGACTTAAGCAACTTTCCTTATGGAGATGTTAAGGCGACTCCGCCTTAATCTCAAAACCATTATGGGATGCTCTGCTTTTCTCATCCACGCCCTAAAATCTTCTACCTCCGCACGCACTCCGCGAGGCCACAGCCTCTTCAACGAGTAAGACTTGCGGATCGCCGCGACCTCGGCATGCCTGATTTTCGCATTTTCCACATTGATATCCGCATTCCAACTATTTTAAACTCTCAAGTTAATCTCGCAACCCACAAAAACCATTCGCAATCCTTTTACTAGGTAGTCACGCGCACAATGGTTTGCGCGAGAAATCGAGGTTTCGATGGACCGTGTAATTTCTTGACACCTACGCCCCCCATATAGAAGGCAATGGAGATGTTGGATATGTATGGAGTTGAGCAAGTTGAAATGAGATTGAAGAAGAGAAAGAAAAGAATGTGCAACAAATTCTCTCTCATATTACCTGGATGCCTTACCACTCAACTCCGACAATATTTTTCCCAACATCCGTTGCCGAGTACACCGCCTACTCAATGGGCAAATCTTCCGTGAAATAAGACTCGTATTTTTTCTTGGACAACCCTGGAGCCGACCACGCTTCAGAGACTGCACGCGATCTGGTGGGGAGTGCGGAAACCATCGCATTCCAGTGCCCAGTGGAAGTGAGCGGCTGGCGGGCTGCGTACTAGTGTTGGCAACGAGTGATTCATCCAATCAACGATTCTTTCCCGCCTTTTCAACGATTGCAATCGTTGGGAATCGCTGGTCCAACGACTACCTCGCCTGTAGTTCGCCCTTCTCCCGTACATGAATATACAGCGCTAATGTGTCAATGTTTTCGTGTGTTACTCGTAATAATAAAGCATATATTTTATACTTCCGTGTTTCCACAGTCAGTGTGTTCTTCGCCCTGTGAAAATACAGTTTGGGTATTCTTTTTCGGTGTAATCTGATTTGGGAGTTTTTAGGTTCACTGAACATGTTAAATTAGCTACGAAATAATTGCGTTGAATCGGAAGGTATCTGCCTGTATTTTACAATTTTTAGGTTGTGGTTGTGAAATATTCCGTTCGTTGTTACATTTCGACATGATTACCTTTGTAGTTTTCTGAGTGGAGATTTTTTTTATTACATGAGTAAATTATTAAATATAGTATTTCCCAATAATTTAAATGTGCTATTGTAATACGTGAACGGTATTAATAATCCCTTGTGCAGAAATAACAATTTGATGGGATATCGGTTTTAATGAGAGCAGTATACATTGCAAATGCTAGAAGAAATGTTGCATTTTAAGGAAGAGGAGTATTGTAATTCTTTTGTAGTTAAAGAAATGAAAAAGATATCAAATTCAGTAGGATTTTATTGCACCTATTCAAACGAATTCAAATAATTCACATAGTAATACCCCTTTTAATTTTTGAGGAAAATGGACACTATAATATTCCAAGAAAATATTATACTTGAGCTTTGTTGCTGTTAGATACATTCACAAAACAATTTCCTAATGAAATACCATAATCCCAGGCTTTCACTACTTTCCAATTACTGAAACACAATCTAGTATCTTCTTATGTTAATGTGCGCACCATAAAGTAAACATTAGGTTTGAGTATTAGTGTAAGTTTTAATATTTATCTTTTTTACATTGCAAAAGTAATACTTTATTATAATATTTATTATGATAGTGTGTAAGTTTTATTTCAAAGCACTGAAGATTGTTCAAGCTTAACATCCCTTCAGAATAATGAGGACCTAATAATGAAAAATAGAGATTACATTATTTCATCAAAGTAAATTTAGAAAATAAAGAATACTAAAAATTGCAAAAAGACAATAAAAAAAAACAAAAACAAACTTGCATTATGAAAATTGTGCGTTCTCAGCGATGCGAAAGAGTTGGACACCTCACCCATTCGTCTTCATCCACTAAGTGCTCTTCTACCTCCAAATTCTTCCTGTGATGCAAGTCACAAAGTTATTATAAAAATTTAGACTCCAGTTCATGGGTATTATATTAAGAGAAAGAATTAACATTATGCTTAAATTTAATAACAATGAAAGCAGTAAAAAAATAAGTAATATTGTGCAGTTATACCATAGTGGGATTTCCTAACATCCACATGAAGGTAATTGTGTCAGCTGGCAGATGCAGAAAAGTGCTCAAATCACTTTTGCCTCTGATGCTTATCTGCTGCTAAAAAAAGAAAAAAAATATTTTGTAATTTTGTTCCCCTTCATTATTATTTTATGTTACTATTTCTCTTTGCAAGTGAATTCGGTGATAGTCATTAATGGAAAGTCAATTGCTTTAATTTACTAAGTATTAAAAGAAATCAGTTTAGTCTCCATGAAATGTTTTCATGAGTGAACAAAGCAGAACTTTCTGCAAATAAAAGCTATAGGTCAGAGTGTTATGACACTCCTAAAAATTAATCCACACCTGGTAGTAGAAGAAAAGAGATTACATTATTTCATAAAAATGAATTGGGGAAATGAACAATACTAAAAATTGCAAAAATGACAATAAATTTAAAAAGAAATAACTTGCATTATGAAAATTGTGCGTTGTCAGTGATGCACAAGAGTTGGACACCTGTCCCATTCGTCTTCATCCACTAAATGCTCTTCTTCTACCTCCAAATTCTTCCTGTGATGCAAGTCACGAAGTTATTATAAAAATTTAGACTCCAGTTCATGGGTATTATATTAAGAGAAAGAATTAACATTATGTTTAAATTTAATAACAATGAAAGCAGTAAAAAAATAAGTAATATTGTGCAGTTATACCATAGTGGGATTTCCTAACATACCCCACATGAAGGTAATTGTGTCAGCTGGCAGATGGAGAAAAGTGCTCAAATCACTTTTGCCTCTGATGCTTATCTGCTGCTAAAAAAAGAAAAAAAATATTTTGTAATTTTGTTCCCCTTCATTATTATTTTATGTTACTATTTCTCTTTGCAAGTGAATTCGGTGATAGTCATTAATGGAAAGTCAATTGCTTTAATTTACTAAGGAGTATTATACATTTTGTACCTCTGATTCATATGTTTAAAAAATCCAACTCTTAGAATATTTCTTGGAAAAAAGAAATCAGTTTCGTCTCCATGAAATGTTTTCATGAGTGAACAAAGCAGAACTTTCTGCAAATAAAAAAAGCTATAGGTCAGAGTGTTAATAATACTCCTAAAAATTAATCCACACCTGGTAGTAGAAGAAAAGAGATTACATTATTTCATAAAAATGAATTGGGAAATAAAACAATACTAAAATTGCAAAAATGACAATAAATTAAAAAGAAATAACTTGCATTATGAAAATTGTGCGTTGTCAGTGATGCACAAGAGTTGGACACCTCTCCCATTCGTCTTCATCCACTAAATGCTCTTCTTCTACCTCCAAATTCTTCCTGTGATGCAAGTCACAAAGTTATTATAAAAATTTAGACTCCAGTTCATGGGTATTATATTAAGAGAAAGAATTAACATTATTTTTTAAATTTAATAACAATGAAAGCAGTAAAAATATAAGTAATATTGTGCAGTTATACCATAGTGGGATTTCCTAACATACCCACATGAAGGTAATTGTGTCAGCTGGCAGATGCAGAAAAGTGCTCAAATCACTTTTGCCTCTGATGCTTATCTGCTGCTAAAAAGAAAAAAATATTTTGTAATTTTGTTCCCCTTCACTATTATTTTATGTTACTATTTCTCTTTGCAAGTGAATTCGGTGATAGTCATTAATGGAAAGTCAATTGCTTTAATTTACTAAGAGGAGTATTAGTACATTTTGTACCTCTGATTCATATGTTTAAAAATCCAACTCTTAGAATATTTCTTGGAAAAAAGAAATCAGTTTCGTCTCCATGAAATGTTTTCATGAGTGAACAAAGCAGAACTTTCTGCAAATAAAAAAAGCTATAGGTCAGAGTGTTAATGACACTCCTAAAAATTAATCCACACCTGGTAGTAGAAGAAAAGAGATTACATTATTTCATAAAAATGAATTGGGGAAATGAACAATACTAAAAATTGCAAAAATGACAATAAATTTAAAAAGAAATAACTTGCATTAGAAAATTGTGCGTTGTCAGTGATGCACAAGAGTTGGACACCATTCGTCTTCATCCACTAAGTTCTCTTCTTCTACCTCCAAATTCTTCCTGTGATGCAAGTCACAAAGTTATTATAAAAATTTAGACTCCAGTTCATGGGTATTATATTAAGAGAAAGAATTAACATTATGTTTAAATTTAATAACAATGAAAGCAGTAAAAAATAAGTAATAGTGTGAGTTATACCATTGTGGGAATTCCTAACATACCCCACATGAAGGTAATTTTGTCAGCTGACATGCAGGAAAGTGCTCTGTTCATGTCACTCAAAAGACAAGTGATTTTCTGTGAAAGAAACCAGTGCAATAACAATACTAGTTCATACACCCAACAAATTTCAAAACTCTTAATAGTTGTCAAAGAAAAAGGGCAACATAATGGATTTAGTTTTTGTAGGGAATGAAATGGTACTCTTACCTTGGATAAAAGGCAATGAGAGGTTTCAGAAATTAATCCAAAAACCGCTCATTGCCTTTTATGAACATAAGAGCAGAAGCTTTGCTCGGTGACAAGTTACTTCTCCTGTCAGTAATTATCGAGCCTGCACTGGAGAAACTCCTTTCACATGGCACAGATGTAGCTGGTACACATAAGTACCTCTGTGCCATGTCCTTCAGGCCTTTCTCCCTTTCTCCCTCCCAGAATTCAATGGGATCCATGGTGATGTTTACTGGGGGAAGTGTCACATAATATTTTAGCTGCAGTATTGCACTGGCCATGGCTGTTGAATGGTCTCTTCTTCAATCATAAATCTATGCAATTCAGGCCTGGCCAGTGCAAGTTGTGACTCCTCCTGCTGATGAAGAGGCTTGGTTTGGCTTTCCTTGCGTAGCAAAGCCGTCACCTAAGGATTGTAGAAATTAATATAAGAAACGTAACAATTTGAAGAATTACACAACTAATCTATATTAATCTTGCATGGTCACCCTTGTTTGCCAACTTTGTCAATGAATTACACAAAAGTAACCGTTGGGTGTGTTGTACCCCCACAGTAATATGCACTTTTCCCAAGGTAACATTGGCCTCTGTAATGATATTAACTAGTGTGTCAGTTTCAATTAATAAATCATAAAATATTCTGGTTTCAAAATTAGAAATGGTACCTAATGGTTGTCTTTTCATTCAAAATTATTTGTTGCTATTTTTTTTATTTCTTTATTTTAAGTCAAAAAACAGTTAAAAATGCTTATGATGTACTAAGGGGAGAAGTGAATTGTGTGCACATTTTCAAAATTCTGTGACCCCTGCACTGAATCATATACTACTTGAATTTTGAATAAAAAAAATAACTCCCATGTAATAAAATGTATTTTCAAGGATAAATAAGCAATAAGCGGGCTCATATCCATGTTGTCCTGAATAATACTTTCTGCAGCGACAACATGGAAATGATAATTGAATAACTGTATTTCTCACTGAATTCTAGAAGACGTGCACAGATAATGAAGTCACATTTATGTCCAGAAGCAAAACAAGGGGCCATCGCAGCATTTGCTCAATGGATGAGGGAAACTGGATGAAAAACCTGATCGAGATGGGAAAAACCTGATCGAGCTATTCATTACATACAATGAAACTATCAAACGGTGTGACTAAATTATTTTTTTGTTTTGATGAGTTTCTGTATGTGATTTTCAAGAGTCAAAAATTCCCTTTACATCTGACAAAATGAAAGATAATACACTATATTTAAATGGTACATTCTTTTTAAAATGTGATCACTTCTCAAAATACAAAATCAGCTGTTCCAATGAAAGATGAAATATTTTCCCACCCGCAGGATAGTGATATCGGGCGCCGACGTACACGTCGGCTTGAGTATCTTCTAGCGCGGACAGGGTCTAGTCTCCCGGCCCGTGTAGTGGTGTTACTTACATATGTAAGTAAACGTTGAAGATAGTAAAGGAAGAGGAAGGAAAGATCACGCGCGGTCTGAGTCTGGTTTGTTAGGTAGTTCTCCGGCATCTGCCTGCTGTTGATCAGAGAAACTACGGAAAACGAACGATCAGAGCAGCTGCTATTCTAATTCTCCTCCAGACAGCGGCTATACCACATCTCGACTAGTATATAGCTAGTATCAGCTCTGCCTCTGTCGGTATTCGAACCGTAGGACGTCCCGATCAGAGTGGCTGCAGAGGGCGGCAATGCTGGCTCCGAGCCAGACTCAGCCGGTATCGTTCAGTGGGAGGTCCCAATGCCGGACCCAGGGTGGCGGATTTTCGACTACACAGATCGGTGGGTGAAATTCAACTACTATTTAGAGAATCCAGCGGCGGGCTGCTCAGAGCGGTAGTTTTCCGTGTTTTCTCCGACCAATTCAGGGAGTATGCCGGAAGTCCTCTAAAATTGATCAAATGAGTTATCCCGTCATCCCATTTCGTTTCGGGCATGGATGTTTGTGTTTTGATCTACGTGTTCTCCCTACATTTTAAAAATCACGATAGTCGCTATATGACCAAGATGTTGAAAAGCGACATTAAAAATGTCGGGAGAACAGTTGGGAGTTACCATTCTTGTCCCAGCGGAGGCCCCGCATGAACACTAATTCTACAAACAATATTCGGTGAATTGGTTACACCCCACTGAGAGCATGCAGGAATAATATAAGTATCGTCGGTCAAAGCAGTTTGCTCACTTTACGAATAAACCTCTCTGTTCTTACCTTGCGTTCCAACGCCTGTCTCACATCATCAGCCGTCTGCTGCACCATGAATCCCTTCTTCTTGTATCTGGGGTCCAGGAAAGTCGCGAACTGCGCCAACTCAATCGTGGACTCGTACCGATTGAGTCGGGCTTGGACTTCCCGGACGACTTCCGTTTTAAAATGAGCCCCCGTTGGAGTCCTTGTCACCATTCTGTCAAATGAGTGCACCAACCCGCGCACCGTAGGAATAATGAGTGACGCTGTCACAAACATTTCTCCTGAGAGAAGGGAGGTTGCAGACTCAAATGGGTCCAGAATGGTGACAAAGTCCTCCAAAACCATCCAGTCGTCGGCTGAAACATAAGAATGATAAAAAATTAATTATAAAAAATATACGAGGATTACACGTTTTAACAAATGTAATTTGAATTTCAGGAGATAACAATGACAAAAAAATCATGACTAACCAGTCAGAGCTTGCGGCGCGTTGCGCAATTGAAACTGGGCTATGATGAGATGATCCTTCACTTCAAGCAATCTTCTCACCATAGCCAGCTTGCTGTTCCCAGCGGTCGGAACCTGCTGGATAAAGCCCAACTCTGAAGCATGTGCCGAGTGTTGCTGGTCGCGGAGGCGTTGGGAAGCCAGTGCTGTGCCTGTTTTCCAACATGTACATTTCAACACTACAAATCTTCCATCCTTTAAGTATTAAAAAGGACCCGTTAAAACTTACTTGAAAAAACTGACAATTTCTCCACATTTCGCTAGAACATCGACCAATCTCTGCACAGGAGTGATGGCCCCACACACAACTAAATGTAGACTGCTGGCCAGCTAAAAAGCCGAACTAACGGGACAACTTTTGAAAAATGTCACTGTCGGATGAGAACATACATTTATACTCGATTTAGAGTTGTTTCGATTCGTTTTATGTTGGCTAAAGTTGTTGCCAACCGTCACACAAATACCCTGAATATATTACCTTCAAGCGGTAGGGACATTTTTTAAAATTTAAGTTTGCAATGAAACAATGACTACTTCCGTAGATACCGCCAACATTCAAAGCCATCCAAGTGAAATTGTGTTAGTTTACGAGTGTTGCTTAAGATTTGCATTTTGCGTTTTGGTGCTCTTCGTTCTTTGCGTTTTATCCTTCAATTTATTTATTTAGTAGTACTAGGCGTTTTTGAGTTTTATTTATTATTTTCCAATTGTTTTCTTTAGTAATAATAATAAAGTTAATTGAAATAGTTATAGTAGTTCATTATTTGTTGTTGTTAAGTGTCCCTTTAGTATTTCTTGTTTTAAATTAATTATATTATATTTATTATTATCTTTTCTGAATTCATTTTAATTATAACTGGAAAATAATGGTAAGCCTAACAACATCTGGTCTATACTTAATACTGAACCTTTTTTTAAAACTGTCTCTGGTAACAATGGATAAGTTATTGAAAACTTACTTACACTAATGATGTTTTTCATTATTTTTTTGAACTTACTTTTAAAAGCTAATGAATAATTGAACAGATAAATTAAATGGATGTATTTGCATTGATATTGACATAACTGGACTGTTAGGAACATGTCATTAGATCACTTAAAAACTACCATTTATATCACGTTAATTAACTTCAATAATTGTGGTATTTATTTGCGTTCAATAAAAATAAAACTTCCACTTCAAAACGTGAAGGAACTGTTGACAAAATCTCAAAAGCATTAATAACATAAATATGACCGCAGATAACTTTTGAAGTTGTATTTTTCATTTGCACTTGACACTTTTTAACACTTCTCAAGCTCGCAATAGTTGATAATGATAATTCTTAATTAACTTAATAATTATTCACAGAGTTAATATTCGTTTATAGATGAACATCTCTTTTTAATTCTACCGAAAAACGAAACGTGTATTATTGAACAGTGGACAAGACTCGAGACCGCGAGAGATTGTGAATGAGACAACAAACAAAACAAAAGCGAGAGACTTGATCAGAGTTATAGTTTCATAAGTTGGCTATTCCGACAGGAAATGTTTCAAGCTGCCATATTGCGAATTTAGTGCGGCCTGATACACGGCCTGGAGTCTAGTGTGTGAGCTACACACGGCATATGGGGGATTCCCAATGACCTGATGGCAGCCTTCATATTCGACGCATTGTCAGTTACTATGGCTACCACCTGAAATACCATTAAAAGAAGGAATACTGTTTATCCACCTCTTGGAACTTTTGTGTTCCCAAAAAACAAAAGTATCACCACATTATTTAACGGATTTGCCTTTGAAATAGCCTTTTCAACAACATCTGGCATATGAAGTACTAAATAAATCTATATGGAGTATCATCAATTAACTGAATATATTATTTAAAAAGTTCATTTACGTTTCGACACTGTTCGCCGACATGCAGTGAAAATGGTGCAGCGAGCATTCAGATGGGGATGTAGCATCTTCCGAAGCTCGCTAACTCAACAACTCTGAAAGGCTGAAACTCTGGGCGATAAACAGTGCTACATATTCAATGTGATCGTCCGGGACTCCCTGATCGCCTGATAATGGACGCCGCCGTCTCTCTGTTAGCCAAGGTCCCTGTTCCACTTCATGACGCCGCTGTGCTGTGGTCTCGGAGGTTCGAGGTACACCAGATGGCAGAATATGGATATTACACACCCACATCTGGCAGAAGTCCCATCTACCCTCGAACACCTTCCATATACAGGCGACATTCTCCTAGAGGGGATATTCGTGATGACACACGTGCTGCGAGGAGAAGAAGAGATTTTACACTGAACCCACTGCACGAGTATCACTCAAGATGGTGGGCAGGAAGTGAAGAAGAGAGAAATTTTCATGTGGGCAGCGGTCTTTTATAAACTCAGATCCACTGTACTACCAACCTCTCGAAGTAATAATTACGCGGACTCCTTAATAACGTGTACACTTGTACTACAACGTGTATGTACAAGATTTACTAGATATCCAAAATACAATTGGATATTCAGTTCCCAACACTACCTTAATCGGAATAATGTTACAAATTGGAAGGGTATAAAGGATGGAGGTAACCCCATGTCAAGTAATAATGTGAACATATATTGTGTATTTTTCTTATTAAAATACAAGTTTGAAAATTAAATTGTGCTATATTCAATGATTTTACATCATCAAAGTTATATTGTATGTACTATTTTATAACGCATGTATCACTAGCTTTACTTTCGAATAATATAAGAAATCGTCGTTATTTATTACAGCTGAAGAAATGTGTTAGGAATCTAAAATAAATTATTTACACAAAAATAAGTTACTTAAAATGATTACATTTTTAGTTAGAAAAAATACTTTAAAAATTGTTCTCAATGCATGACGGTAATACTTAAATACTTGTTTGTTTTTTCAAAACGACAAATGATATCATTTTGCTGATACGTTATCTTCTCGTGTTCTGAAACAGTGTATACGTAGTTTAATATATGACTCGATAATGAAGTTCTTTAAACTGATTCCCGCATTTTCAGTACCCGCTGGCGCGTCGGCCTGCGCCAAGGTGACGAGCGCGAAGGCAGTCGCCGGAAACGCGTGGTCGGTCGCCCGGGGGTATGCCGCGTGTAGAATGTCGCGTTGAGAGGTGAATGCCAAAGTCACAATATCGCCACGTGTAGCAATGATGCTGATCTTTCCTGCCATCTCGGCCGCGATTCCGTCCTTCATGGATCGAGATCCGGTGGCGTATTTCCTCTAGCTACGCAATTAGCTGACTGACCAGCAGAAGGTTGCACTGATTGGTAATTTCTTCGTGGTGACCGATCAATATAAGGGGAACGCCGGAGGAGTACTGACAACGGCCATTGACCACCCGCGATCGTACCTTCCAAATCCTGTCTCATTCCCTCCTTTTGTGGTGGCGCAATGGTACGATCATCTGTCCTAGTAATTCATTGATTACTAACATGGCTGGTTCAGCATGGGAGATGTAGGAATCCGCCACAACTGGTTGGGCATAGGCTCAAAATGTGGTGGAAGGCTTAGTTCCGTATACAAGTTACAGGTCATTCAAAGTAATTTTAGTACAAAATGTTTTCTTGGTTTGTTCTCAGCTTTGTTAACAGAAATGGAAAACGTTGTAGCAGCCGTCTTTTCCTCACGAAGACGCAGCCTCTTCATGCTACCGCTGGATATTTGCATATCCCAGCCGTAGAACCTGCACCATGACTTGAAATGAAAGGAAACATCAGAAAACACGTTCGGTACAAGAAATATGATCATATACTATTTTAATAATATTGTCTGTCATGTGCTGATGATGCAATTAAGACAAAAGAAACATTAAAACTAAAGAGGAAATGGATATAAAACACAGACGCAGGATAAGAAATATAGGATAATTCATTGTTCTGCTGGATCCTTGAAGCGCTTGAGCACGATTGAAAACCGACCTTTTCTCTGTCCAAAGCCCTCCCCGCCCTAGTATATCGTAAGGTGCTTCAGAGTCGCAGTGTAATTTTGGAAACTATTGACATGCAAGGAAAACAACAATAAATTCATAAATATTTCTGTAAGTTTTAGGCTAAAAAGAAATAGAGCATCGCTACAGAAGAAAATGACAATAGCGAATTCCAGCGTTGCGTGTGTAATTTTGGAATCCCACTGAAATCGGGTCATCCATTTCTGCTAGACGTTCCCAGCTGGAATATGTGGAATAAAGTTAGTATGGAATGATGAGAGAGATTCGCCAGGTAGGTTATAATTTTCTCGGGTTGTTTACTTGCTAGTAAGTACAACATGAGCAGGGATTACTATCCATTAATGAAAATCCAAGTAGCTGAAGGAACATGCGCCTGGAGTTAAGGTTAGTACAATCAGCCTCTACTGATAGCAAATGGAAAACATTGCGCCACAATTCATAATTATCATAATTATAACTTTCCGTACTAATAAATTATTTTACTCACATATTTTCCATCGACACAATCATACTATGAAGCATTAGGTACTGAGTAGAATTCAACTTCACATTCCCACCAATGGTAGTGGGGTTATTTTTTCATGAAAACACCAGCACTCATCGGTGCATGTGGATACTGGATTGATTGGGATTGATTGATTAGTTACTCCGGGCGCGTCAAATTTTATGGTCATTAGTCCTGTAAGTGTATTGCATTTTTTATCACTTGAGGTGGTGGTGGGCTTCCACCATTGATGGCGATCCGGCGCCGACCTGTCATCGGCTAGCGGCCTCAACCAGGACTTCCCATCAGCGGGCACCGCCCCACCGGGACAAGCTCTGAGCTCTGACCGGTCTCTCGGAATATGTGGTAGTGCAGGAATGCTAGTGGGGTGTGTAAAGGGAGAGGAAAGGATAAGGGAAGAGGAAGGACAGATCGCGCGCGGTCCTGGCCCGTCGGTTAGGGCACACCCGGCAGTCGCCTGGTGCTGCCTGATCGGTAGCTTTCAGCCAGATCAACACCAGGCGAATGCCGGAGCAGTACCCTACCTAACGGGCCACGGACCGCGCGCGATCTGTCCTTCCTCTTCCTTGTCCCTTCCTCTCCCTTTACACACACAGTTACACTAACATGCATCACACTACCACATATTCCGGGAGACCGGTCGGGAGCTCAGAGCTGTCCCGGCAGGGGCGGTGCCCCGCTGGTGGGAGAGTCCTGGTTAGGGGAAACCCGACTAGCCGACGGTAGGTCGGCGCCGGATCTCGCCATCCAGGGGGAGACCACCGCCACCTCCCGAGGAAAAAAATGCACTACACTTACGGGGCTAATGACCTTAACACGGAATCACCAATAATCAATCAATCAACTGAAGTATCCATATACACCGTGCGAGTGCTGGTGTTTTCTATGAAAAAATATTACCTTTACGATTAGTTGAGATGTAGAAGCACTTTCTACTCGAAAATTACCTAATGCTTCATAGTATGGGAGTTGTGTCGATGGAAAAATATGAATATAAAATAATTTATTAGTACGGTTATATAATTATGATAATTATGAATTGTGGGCGCAATGTTTCATTGCTATCAGTAGAGGCTGATTAGTTTACTGGCGCCTTAACTCAGAGGCATGTTCAACCCCAGCTGAGGTGCGGATTTTCGCATAGCGGATAATCATCCCTGCTCATGTTGTACTTACTAGCAGCAACAACCTATTAAATGCCCGAGAAATTATAACTTCTGGCGAAGAATCCTCTCTCATCACATTCCATACTAACTTTATTCCATGCTAGGCTGGGAACGTCTAACGAAATGGGATGACGATTTCAGGGGATTCAAAATTATACGCAACGCTGGAATTCCTTATTGTCATTTTCTTCTGTAGTGATGCTCATTTTTTAGCCTAAAACTTACGAAATATTTATGAATTTATTGTTGTTTCTTTTTCCTTGCATACGGTAAGAAGTTTTCAAGAATTATACCATGATTTCAGAGCACCGCCGCGATATACTAGGGCGTGGGAGGGCTTGACAGAGGAAAAGTCGGTTTTCAATCGTGCTCAAGCACTTCCAAGGATTGTAGAACAATAATTATCCTATATTTATCCTGGTGTCTGTGTTTCATATCTAAAATTTCCTCTTTAGTTTTAATGCTCTTTTACATCTTAATTGCATCATCAGTACAATATTGTGACAATATTGTTAAAATAGTATATGATCATATTTCTTTGTACCGAACGTGTTTTCTTCTGATGTTTCCTTCGTTTCGTCATATTGGGAATTACGGGTTGGGGATATAAATATCCCAGTGCATTTGAGTGAAACGCGTCTCGTGAGGAAAAGATTTGGCTGCTACAGCGTTTTACTTCTGTTAACAAGCTGAGAACAAACCAAGAAAAAACATTTTGTACTAAAAAATTACTTTGAATATTTCTGTAACTTTAGCGCGGAACTAGCTTTTCCACCACATTTTTGAGCCTATGCTCAACCATTTAGTAGCGGATTCCTACATCTCCTGGCTGCTGGACAATTCGCGTTAGTAATCACTGGAGTACTAGGACGAATGATCGCACCATTGCTTACCACAAAGGAGGGAATGAGGACAGATTTGGAAGGTACGATCGCGGGGCGGTCATCGGCTCGTTTGTCAGGGGTACCTGGTATTCCTCTTATATTGATCGGTCACCACAGAAATTACCAATCAGTGCAGCCTTCTGCTGAATTCGGTCGAGCTTAGTACGTAGCTGAGGAAAAATACGCCACCGTCGGATCTCGATCCATAGACGAATCGCATTAGAGATAAAGGAGAAAGATCCAGCATCATTGCTGCTACATTGGCGATATTGTGACTTTTTGGACATTCACCTCTCAACGCGGACATTCTACACGCAGCGCCTGGTTCTGCAGGCGACCGACCACGCGTTTCCGGCGACTGCCTTCGCGGGGGCTGTCACCCTTTGGCGCGGGGCCGACGCGCCGGCGGGGAACGTGAGAAAATGCGGGAATCGGTTTAAAGAACCAAATGCCATTTGAGTCATATATTAAACTACGTATACATCTGTTTTCAGAACACGAGAAAGATAACATATGTAAAAATGATGTCATCTATCATTTCATGAAAACAAACAAGTGTTTAAAATTATTAACACAGTCTGCATTGGAGAAATAATTTTTAAGTATTTTTCTAACTAAAATGTAATCATTTTTAGGAAGTAACTTATTTTTTGACGTAAATAATTTATTTTGATTCTAATACATTTCTTCACAATAAATAATGACGATTTCTTATATTGTCTGGAAGGTAAAAGCTAGTGAGGTAATGTGCGTTATAAAATAGTACATACAATATAACTTTGATAGTGTGAAAATCATTGAATGCCAGCAATTTAATTTCAAACTTGTATTTTTAATAAGAAAATACTACACAATACATGTCTGGCGATTATTATTTGACATGAAGTTACTTCCATCCCCTTATTACCTTCCAATTTGTAACATTATTTGATTAAAGGTAGTGTTGGGGAACTGAATATCAATTGACACGGATATCCTGAGTAAATCTTGTACATAACACGTTGTAGTACAAGTGTACACGTTGTTGGCGAATCCCGCGTATTATTACTTCGAAGGTTGGTATATACGGTGTGGATCGAGTTTATAAAAGGGCTTCATGGTTCGCGAAAATTTCTCGCTCGCTGCCTCAGTTCTGTCTTGGGAGGATACTGGGGTGCGGGTTCGTAGAAATCTCTTCTTCGTCCTCGCGCGCGCACGTGTGTCATCGTATGAACGCCTCTAGGAGAATGTCGCCTGTATGGGAGCGTAAGTGTTCGAGAGGGTAGATGGACTTCGCCAGATGTAGATTATGTAACCATCCATATTCTGGCATCTGTGGTACCTGAACTCTGAGACCACATACGGCGGCGTCACCTCGAAGTGGAACAGGGACAGCAGCTAATAGAGAATCTTACCTATATCCCATTATCAAAGAAGGTCAGGAGTCCCGGACGATCGACAGATATGTGGCACTGTTTATCGCCCAGAGTTTCCAGCCTTCAGGATTAGTGTTAGAGTTAGCGAGTTTCCAGGAAGATGCGATCACCTGGAATGCTCACATACAACCGCCATGTCGGCGAACAGTAAATAAACGTAAGTAAACTCTTTAAATAATATATTCAGTTAGCGATGATACCTATATAGACTTATTTTTTAGTACTTCATATGTAAGATGTTGATGACTGATAAGCATGTGCGGGATGTGCTCAGCCATGTGTTTCAGAGAATTGTAAATACTATTTAGAAAGTGAATGTCTTTCAAAATATTTCATTATCTAAATTCTGAAGTGATATGAAGTATCTGAATCCACAAGTTAGCCCCTTTTTTTAGTAGTGTACATATTTTCCTGTAGTAATGAATTACTAAGCTAGTTATGTCTTTCTCTTATTTGCAGAATCTGATCCTGGCCCAGGCGGAGCTCAAAGATAAATTGACAGAAGCTTACAGGTGCCTGCTGGGTGGCTTTGACCACCGACACCTGGACGTCGAACCCCAGCAAAGTTTCTTGGCGGTGATACATTTTGTACACGCTGGCAAGTTGACGTCCGGTCTGGACGCAGCGTTGTTGCCGAGGCCACTGGCGGAGAACACGCGCCCACCAAAGGAGTGATGGATGCCGCATGGCAGATTGTGTAGTTGTATACATCGTAAAAGCAGTGATGGCTAGCGAACCTGTGAAACTTGAAAATGAGCGAATTTCATTAGGAGAGAGAGTCTTGAAGGATACCCGTATTCTTTCAATGATTTGTATTTTGCCACGGCCAAAGCAGATTCAGACACTCCCTTTAATTTAGCATTCCAGTGTGTGGAACATGCCGACTTCTTCAAACGAAAGTTTCATGAACAATACCTTCACGCCGAATCATTGATTTTAGAGCTGGTCCCATCGCGTGACTCGGATTCCGACGGATTAAAGTGTTTGCTACGCGCGTAGCAGGCAGCGCGGTCCGCCAGCTTCGTCGCTGACAGGTCTCGTCGCCAGAACCTTTGCCTCAAACGATCAGCCAATGCCTTTGCAGAGCTTTTCCGGTCTGCTCTGATACCGATACGCGGGGATTACTCCGTAATAAGGGACCTACATGATGACATAATCACTTAATTTTACTTTCGTCAACATTCTTGCAGTAAAGAATAGAAAGGTGTTGTAAATGCTTTCGCAGCAGCGAAAAGTGACGATGCTTTGACAACTGTGTGTAGTGTGGGCCCGGGAATCCAAAAAGTGTATAATCTCTATGTAGGATCTACTTCCTGTAGTACATAGTGAGCTCAGAACTGAATTTTATGAGTCTGGATTTACAAACTGATCTATGTGGAAACGCTGTCCGTTCATGGACAACATAACATTCAGATGCTTTTTCTAAAACTGATAGTCTGAATAGATGTGGCCAAACCTGACGCCCGAAGAATTGAAACCTTGATTATGGGGATAGTTTATATTAAACTCATTAAAAAAACTTCTTAATTTGAAAAGGCCCAAAGGCAAATCCACAATAATGTGATACTTTTGTTTTTGGGGAAGACAAAAGTTCCAAGATGGTGGATAAACAGTATTCCTTCTTTTAATGGTATTTCTGTGGTGAGCCACAGTAACTGCTGACACAATGTCGAATGCGAAGGCCGCCATCAGGTCATTAACTTCGATATGCCAGGTGTAAGCCTGGAGCACACCATTTTAGTTGTGTGGGGCCACCACCCTGTGCAGAGATTGGTCAGATGTTCTAGCGAAATGTGAGAAAATCTGTCAGTTTTTTCAAGTAAGCTTCTGAATTGGTCCTTTTTAATACTTAAAGGATGCAAAGATTTGTGGAAAGCTGGAAATGTACATGCTGAAAACAGGCACAGCACCCTGGCCTCTGAACGCCTCCATGACCAGCAACACTTCCGGGCACATGCTTCAGAGTTGGTGGCTTATCCAGCAGCAGGTCCTGGACCTGGCTGAACAGCAAGCTGGCCATGGTGAGAAAGACGTTTGGGCTGAAGTTGATCATCCCCATCATAGCCCAGTTTCAATTGCAAGCAACGCGCCGCAAGCTCTGACCGGTTAGTCATATGATTTTGGTCATTGTTATCTCCTGAAATTCAAAATTACATTTGTTAAAAACGTGCATCCTCTTCGCATATTTTTTTATAATTACTTTTTATCATTTCATGTTTCAGCTGACGATCGATGGTTTTGAGGACTTTGTTACCATTCTGAATCACGAGTCTTCGCAACCTCCTTCTTCAGGAGAAATGTTTGTGATAGCGTCACCAGTTATTCCTACGGTGCGCGGCTGGCGGTAAATTCATTTCGACAGAATGGTGACAAGGACTGAACGGGGCTCATTTTAAAACGGGAAGTCGTCCGAAGTCCAAGCCCGACTAATCGGTACGAGGTCCACGATTGAGTTGGGCGCAGTTCGCGACTTTCCTGGACCCCAGATACGTTAAAGAAGGGATTCGCGCAGCAGACGGCTGATGATGTGAGACAGGCGTTGAAACGGGCTGGTAAGAACAGAGAGGTTTATTCGTAAAGTGAGCAAACTGTTTTTGACCGGACGATATTTCTATATTATTCCTGCATGCTCATAGTGTTCAATTCACCGAATATTGTTTGTAGAATTAGTGTTCATGTGGGCCTTGCTGGACAAGAATGGTAACTCCCAACCGTTCTCCTGATATTTTTATAAGTCGCTTTCAACATCTTGGTCATATAGCGACTATCGTGATTTTTAAAATGTAGGGAGAACACGTAAGGACAACACAAACATCCATGCCCGAAATGAAATGGGATGACGGGATAACTCATTTGATCAATTTTAGAGGACTTCCGGCATACTCCCTGAATTGGTCGGAGAAAACACGGAAAACTACCGCTCTGAGCAGCCCGCCGCAGGATTCTCTAAATAGTAGTTGAATTTCATCCACCGATCTGTGTAGTCGAAAATCCGCCACCCTGGGTCCGGCATTGGGACCTCCCACTGAACGATACCGGCTGAGTCTGGCTCGGAGCCAGCATTGCCGCCCTCTGCAGCCACTCTGATCGGGACGTCCTACGGTTCGAATCCCGACAGAGGCAGAGCTTCGATACTAGCTATATACTAGTCGAGATGTGGTATAGCCGCTGTCTGGAGGAGAATGATAATAGCCAGCTGCTCTGATCGTTCGTTTTCCGTAGTTGTTCCGATCGTCCGTTTTCCGTAGTTCCGATCGTTCGTTTTCCATGTTGTTGCGGCAGGAAGTATTATTCCGAAGGACAACATGGATATGAGCCCATTTATTGCTTATTTATCCTTGAAAATACATTTTATTACATGGGAGTTATTTTTTTATTCAAAAATTTAAGTAGTATATGATTTAGTGTAGGGTCACAGAATTTAGTGTAGGGTCACAGAATCAACAGGTGGGGTACGTTGAACTTTTTCGATTTGGCCAAGGTAATCAGGATCGATTTTATACGACCATATCTCCTACAAAAATGCGAATTTTGACATTCTGAAGCTACTGGCGGTTTCCCACATTCTGAGCTTTCAGAATATGTGGTCATTTGTTACAATCGGACGCAAAGTGCGGTTTCAGAGGCTTTAAAGTAAAAATGTAGTATATAATGAGTTTTCGCGAATTGCACGAAGACAAAGCCATAAACAGAAAAATGAACTGCACCACTGAAATCGCCGTTAAATTTCGAATCAGGTGGTAACTTTCAGAAAAACCCGTGTCCGGTCGAAATTTGAAAAATTCAACAGGTGGGTAAGTTGAACTTTTCCGATTTGGCCAAGGTAATCAGGATCGAATTTAAATTACCATATATCCTACAAAAAAGCGAATTTTGGCATTCTGAAGCTACTGGCGTTTTCCCAGATTCTGTGCTTTCAGAATATGTGTCATTTGTTACAATCGGAGGCAAACTGCGGTTTCCAGAGGCTTTAAAGTAAAAATGTCGTATATAATGAGTTTTCCGAATTGCACGAAAACGAAGCCATAAACAGAATAATGACCGGCACCACTGAAATCGCCGTTAAATTTTGAGTCAGGGTGGTAAGAATTTGAGTCAGGGTGTCGATTTAATGAGTTTTCGCGAATGCACGAAACGAAGCCATAAAGAAAAAAATTACCTGCACCACTGAAATCGCGTTAAAATTTCGAGTCAGGGTGCTGACTTTAAAAAAATCCGTGTCCGGTCGAAATTTGAAAATTCAACTGGTGGGGGAGTTGAACTTTTCCGTTTTGGGCGAGGTAATGGATCGACTTTAAACGAACATATCTCCTACAAAAATGCGAATTTTGCATTCTGAAGCTACTGGCTTTTTCCCCCAAATTCTGAGCTTTCAGAATATGTATATTTGTTACAATCGGACGCAAACTGCGGTTTCCAGAGGCTTTAAATTAGGATACAGATGTCGTATTTAATGAGTTTTCGCGAATTGCACGGAAACGAAGCCAGTAAACAGCGAAATGACCTGCACCACTGAAATCGCCGTTAAATTTCGAATCAGGGTGGTGACTTTCAAAAAAAATCCGTGCCCGGTCGAAATTTAAAAAATTTCCCAACAGGTTGGGGTACGTTGAACTTTTCCGGTTTTGGGCCCGAGGTAATCAATATCGATTTTAAATTACCATATCTCCTACAAAAATGGAGTTTTAACATTCTGAAGCTACAGGCTTTTTTCCCAGATTCTGACCTTTCAGAATATGTGGTCTTTTGTTAATATGGGACGCAAACTGCGGTTTCCAGAGGCTTTAAAGTAAAATGTCGTTTATAATGAGTTTTCCGAATTCCACGAAAACAAACCCCATAAACAGAAAAATGACCTGCACCACTGAAATCGCCGTTAAATTTCGAGTCAGGTGCTGATTTTCCCAAAAAAACCCCTTTCCGGTCGAAATTTGAAAAATTCAACAGGTGGGGTACGTTGAATTTTTTCGATTTGGCAAGGTAATCAGGATCGATTTTATACGACCATATCTCCTAAAAAAATGCGAATTTTGACATTCAAGTACGGCGGTTTCACATTCTGAGCTTTCAGAATATGTGGTCTTTTGTTAAAACGAGCGCAAACTGCGGTTTCCAGAGGCTTTAAAGTAAAAAAATGTAGTATATAATGAGTTTTGGGAATTACGAAGAAAAACCCTAAACAGAAAAATGAACTGCACCACTAAAATGCCTTTAAAATTTCGAGTCAGGTGGTGACTTTCAGAAAATCCGTGCCCGGTCAAAATTTTGGGAAAACTCAACAGCGGGGGGGTACGTTGAACTTTTTCGATTTGGCCTAGTAATCAGGATCGAATTTAAAGACCATATTTCCTACAAAAATGCGAATTTTTGCATTCTGAAGTTACTGGCGTTTTCCCAGATTCTGAGTATTCGAATATGTGGTCATTTGTTACAATCTGACGCAAACTGCGGTTTCCAGAGGCTTTAAATAAAAATGTCGTATTTAATTAATTTTCGCGAATTGCACGAAACGAAGCCATAAACAGAAAAATGACCTGCACCACTAAAATCGCCGTTAAATTTCGAGATCAGGTGGTACTTTCAGAAAAACCGTGTCCGGTCGAAATTTGAAAAATTCAACAGGTGGGGTAGTTGAACTTTTCCGATTTGGCCAAGGTAATCTGGATCGAATTTAAATTACCATATCCTACAAAAAATGCGAATTTTTGCATTCTGAAGCTACTGGCGTTTTCCCAGGATTCTGGGCTTTCAGAATATGTGGTCATTTGTTACAATCAGACGCAAACTGCGGTTTCCAGAGGCTTTAAGTAAAAATGTCGTTTTAATGAGTTTTCGCGAATTGCACGAAAACGAAGCCATAAACATTAAAGTAAAAAATGTCGTATTTAATGAGTTTTCGCGAATTGCACGAAAACGAAGCCATAAAGAGAAAATTACCTGCACCACTGAAATCGCCGTTAAATTTCGAGTCAGGTGCTGACTTTTAAAAAATCCGTGTCCGGTCGAAATTTGAAAAATTCAACAGGTGGGGGTACGTTGAACTTTTCCGATTTGGCCAAGGTAATCAGGATCGACTTTAAACGACCATATCTCCTACAAAAATGCGAATTTTTGCATTCTGAAGTTACTGGCGTTTTCCCAAATTCTGAGCTTTCAGAATGTGGTCATTTGTTACAATCGGACGCAAACTGCGGTTTCCAGAGGCTTTAAATTAATAAATGTCGTATTTAATGAGTTTTGCGAATTGCACGAAAACGAAGACGTAAACAGAAAATGACCTGCACCACTGAAATCGCGTTAAATTTCGAATCAGGGTGGTGACTTTCAGAAAATCCGTGTCCGGTCGAAATTTGAAAAATTCAACAGAGTTGTACGTTGAACTTTTCCGATTTGGCCGAGGTAATCAATATCGATTTTAAATTACCATATCTCCCAAAAATGCGAGTTTTAACATTCTGAAGCTACAGGCGTTTTTCCCAGATTCTGACCTTTCAGAATATGTGGTCATTTGTTAATATCGGACGCAAACTGCGGTTTCAGAGGTTTTAAAGCAAAAATGTCGTTTATAATGAGTTTTCGCGAATTCCACGAAAACGAACCCATAAACAGAAAAATGACCTGCACCACTGAAATCGCCGTTAAATTTCGAGTGAGCGTGCTGACTTTCAGAAAAATCCGTGTCCGGTCGAAATTTGAAAACTTCAACAGGTGGGGTACGTTGAACTTTTCGATTTGGCCAGGTAATCAGGATCGATTTTATACGACCATATCTCCTACAAAATGCGAATTTTGACATTCTGAAGCTTACTGGCGGTTTCCTACATTCTGAGCTTTCAGAATATGTGGTCATTTGTTACAATCGAGCGCAAACTGCGGTTTCAGAGGCTTTAAAGAAAAATGTAGTATATAATGAGTTTTCGCGAATTGCACGAAGACAAAGCCATAAACAGAAAATGAACTGCACCACTAAAATCGCCGTTAAATTTCGTGTCAGGGTGGTGACTTTCAGAGAAATCCGTGTCCGGTCGAAATTTGAAAACTCAACAGCTGGGTACGTTGAACTTTTTCGATTTGGCTTAGGTAATCAGGATCGAATTTAAACGACTATATCTCCTACAAAAATGCGAATTTTTGCATTCTGAGTTACTGGCGTTTTCCCAGATTCTGAGCATTCGGAATATGTGGTCATTTGTTACAATCTGACGCAAACTGCGGTTTCAGAGGCTTTAAATAAAAATGTCGTATTTAATTAATTTTCGCGAATTGCACGAAAACGAAGCCATAAACAGAAAATGACTCGCACCACTAAAATCGCCGTTAAATTTCGAATCAGGTGGTAACTTTCAGAAAAACCCGTGTCCGGTCGAAATTTGAAAAATTCAACAGGTGGTAAGTTGAACTTTTCCGATTTGGCCAAGGTAATCTGGATCGAATTTAAATTACCATATATCCTCAAAAATGCGAATTTTGGCATTCTGAAGCTTACTGGCGTTTTCCCCAGATTCTGTGCTTTCAGAATATGTGGTCGTTTGTTACAGTCTGAGGCAAACTGCGGTTTCCAGAGGCTTCTAAAGTAAAAAATGTCGTATTTAATGAGTTTTCGCGAGTTGCACGAAGACGAAGCCATAAAGAGAAAATGACCTGCACCACTAAAATCGCCGTTAAATTTGAGTCAGGGTGGTGACTTTAAGAACAATTCGTGTCCGGTCGAAATTTGAAAATTTCAACAGCTGGGGGTATGTTAACTTTTCCGATTTGTGCAAGGTAATCTGGATCGACTTTAAACGACCATATCTCCTACAAAAATGAAGTTTTGCATTCTGAAGCTACGGGGTTTTCCCCGGTCGGGTTTTAAATT